>QOVD01000504.1:3244-65890 GCA_003521225.1 Tuber microsphaerosporum | reverse complement strand
CAACCGCCTGGCTACATCCCTCCTTTCCTAGACTAGATGACTGGAAGACCCCCACCTCCGCCCGCCAACACGCCACCAGGCTACCGCCAAACTACCTCCCACTTAATTAGGCCATCGCACCGACCAGATACAGAAGGCCCCTCCCCCTCGACTCAATCATTCACGATGCGTTCACGGCGCTCGCCTCCCCTGCCTTCTTCCCGGTGATCAGGACTGACCTTCTGGACACGGCCGCTCACCTCCCGGACCCCCTCTTGATGTCCAAGGCCAACAAACGCCTTAAAATACTCCCCAGGCAATCGCTCCTTTCCTGCTGGAGAGTCAGCTTTGCCCCTCCCACCTACTACACCTTTGCCCCTTCTCTCTCGCCCCACCCGTTTCAAGGTCTTCCCCGCTTTGTCGCAGGGAGAATCCACCAGATGAGGTCCGGAAAGACCTACCTTGCAGGCCATCCCTATTGGTACAACCACGACACTCCCACCCTATGTCCCCACTGTGGGACCGGAGTGGAAGACCTTCCACACGCCATTCTGTCCTGCCCCTCTAGATTGGAAGCGCACTCCCTTTTCCTCCCAAGGGATTTGTCCCTGGACTCCCCATCACTGTTATGGGACTCCGTCTCTCTCCTAAAAGGCCTGGCCAGCTACGTCCTCTCCACCGCCACAGGTTTCCCTCCCGACATGCCTCCCTTCCCGGTCCCACCACCACCAGTTGTTCCATCTGTCACTCCGCCAGCGCCCCCCAATAGGGGTCCGCGACTGAAGTTTTTCCCCTCCAGTAACCTCCTAGAGGGTATCACAGACACGAGAGCCAGAGCGCTAATGATTTGTAACGCCCCGGTGCTCCCTTAGTTTCCTAATGTTTTTGTTGATATGATAGCGTTATGGATTGTTTTTGTTAGCTGTAAATGTTGAGTTTTCGGCAGTATACTTGTTTTTGTTACTTTTATCAAGCGCGTATGGGTTCGACGCAATGGAGGATTAGTTATGTTTTGGGTTTTTGTTTGTTTTGTTTATGTTGCGTGTTTGTGGGTTTTGTTTTGGCCATATCTGATGATGCATGTCATTTCTTGTACCTTTCAACAACGAATATATGATATAAAAAAAAAAAAAAAAAAAAAAAAAAAACCGTCGAGTAGTTAGTTCCTCACGCAACCATCTAAGTACTTTCTTATACTATCAATTCAAGTTATCTTTACTATCACGATTCCTGGCGAATAAGAGAAGTTTCTCTTAGTATGTTATCGACTACACGATAGGAGCAAGAGTGTTCGGCTATCAAAAGTAGTATACGAGAACAAGGCAGTTGTTACCTGCTGCAAGTATCGCCCCGAGGGAAGGATCGTTACACTAAGGAGGGAAAGAACCTGTGCTGCTGACCTGATAAGGAAAATATCCTGATGAAGTGAGGTAAATTACCAAGATGATTCTATAGCTGCCATGTGTGATAAATATAAATGTAAGAGAAACAGCTTCACTGATGATAAGTGAGAGCCTTTTTATTACAAAGGAGCATTATGCTAGTTTCTCAGGAATATACTACTAAAAAATCCTAAACTCCATCTTCTGCAAACTCTTTAGACAATGGCAGAGAACTACAATTATATTGTCTCTACTCACCTAATGGGTTGCTGTATTTGTAGCCTTTATTACCTTCTTCCACTAATTTCTCCTATCAATTCATCTAACTATTTCTTATATATAGATATAATTTGAATAAACAAAATCTCACTACTTCTACTAACATATTTAATTTCTTCATATTTAGGCAACCAAACTCCTGGAACTACTTCTGGATATCTAGAATGGTGTTGACTCAACTTATAGGTCCACTCCACTAGCAGTACCTACATTTGAACTGGAGACATATAATCTTCGTAAAGATAGCCTCAAAGACAATTATTGTAATAATTATGATCATGTTGGGATTGCACTGTTTCTGCCTCTGCAATTCTACAAACTATTTCTGAGCTTCTTTTCCTTCTTCTCCAAATCCTTAATCTGTACTTGAATTTCCACTTTCTTCTTTCATATTTCTTCAAACTTCTTCTCCTAGTCCTTAACTTTTTTATTATGTATATTGAGAGTCTGTTTCTGCTTATTGATCTGCTTGCAGCTAACCTTACTCTCTTTCCATTGTTGTTTTCTTATCTGCTTATAGTGGAAAAGCACAGTAAGATATTGAAGTTTAAGTTGAAATAGGTAAGAAGTAAAAGGTTGTGGTAATAACCTAAATATTGCTATAGCAATATCAGAATTACTGAAAGGTTAGGATATGTAATATACAAGGATTCATGTTCTATTCTAGCTGAGTTTTTTATTATAACATATTACTTACTTATGTAGAGGTATTTGCTTCTAGTTTGGTAAATTATTTATAGCAGCCTTTCTCAAGATATTGAGTACATAGTTTTTCTAATAGAAGAATTATTCATAGTATCTAATGGTTAGAAAGACAAAATAGTAAGTTAATATTTTAAATAGAGAAATAATTAGATATATATATAAGTCAAGTATCTTATTATAATAGACAATACAAGACTAGCTTGATTTCTGTTTATTCAAGTTATTTAGAATTTCTTGTAATATATTTCTCTACTACTAGTAGTATTCAATTCTGAAGTTAAAGAAATATTCTTCTCCACCTTACTGTTTCCCTCTAGCAAAATCCTGGTTACATCTTTTGTTACTATTGTTAGATATTTATGCCTTATATTAGCATCATACTCAACAATCAAATTCTAGTATAAATCAAGAAACACAAATATATATGTTCTGCTTTTGTTCAAAAATCAAAGCAAACTTATCTTTTACCCAAAGATATTATAAAAATAAAAATATATATCTTTTGAAATATTGCAGTAAACAAACTGATTCTGGCTAGATTTTTTTATGAAGAAATATTTATATTGAATTTGCTGGTGAGTCTTATAAGCAGAAGGATTATAGTAGATTTAAGAGTCTGAAGTATTTTTTCCTACTGGTTAAACCATTGCCCCTTGATAATATTATAAGAGTGTTAGAGTAAATGTTAAGAGAGAATAAAGTTGAGGGAAGAGGACTGTTCAAGGCACATTGACTATGAGAAGGGGGAGGCTAACTGTGGGTATGAACTTATAGTATAAGTAGTCACAATTGTGTGTGGGCATGACAGTATGTGCAGTCACTCTAGTTTGTTAGCTTACTCCAATCTGATGATCAGCAAGATATCTGATAGTCAGATTGTCTTTTGAGCTAACTGTACCATATATATTGGATGACTAATCCCTGTCTAGAGAAGAAAAAGAAAAGGAAAAGAAAAAAAAGTTGAAGAAAGCTCTTAAGCTCTCGTCAAATTTGTGATTTATATTATTACATTATTATACCCATCAGCCGAGGGAGGGAGGGAGAGAGAGAGAGAGAGATAACCTCACCTTGTAGAAGACCAAGCCTTAATTTATTTAGCCAGTACTATGTCAGCAGATTCTGGAAATATTAGAAGTAGAAGAGTGAACTAACTTAGACTCTTAGAAACCGAATGAAAAAAACACCCCTAGGATACCTCACTGGATACCACCGGCAGCAGTATGATACGATAGCTAAACAAAACCCGCAATTCAGCATAACGGTACTATACCCAGGGCAAAGCCAGGATATAAATATCACGAATAACCATAATCGATATAAGGTTGGGTCACCGGAAAAACGGAGTCAAGATTATTATGCGGTAATGATGTACTGTACAGTACAGTAGGTCAGTGCGGGTCTGGATTGGTGAAATTTTGACGAGGGGATTGAATCCTCCCTTGCCTGGCGTGATATTGTAAGGTGCGACGGATACGGGACGGTACGGACTATGTGGTGGATGCAATACCGGTAGCAGAGAAAAAGAAGAAGCTTTGTGTAGTGTAGGTTCACTCGTTCAGAGGAGTTGGGGAAAAACCTTTAGAGCTATTATATGATAATGCTGTATTTTCGGCTCCTAAGTGGAACCCCCCCGCCTGCTTCTTGCTTCCCGCTCTGCCGGTCCCGCCCGTAGCGCCGCCTGTCTGCTAGGCTGGATAACTTGAAATGTTTAGTACTCATCCTGGATCACTCGACGCTATTGGATGCGCGGCCGTCACACTAGTCACTTACGGCACTGCTGGAAAAACGCAAATGGACAAGCTAGGGTGTATTGAGATTCGTTATCAATTCTGAAAACTTTGAATTCTGGTAATCTTGACAAAGATATCAAACAACCCGACCCGATTAAGACAACGACCCCAAGTACCGTAACCAGACAACCCCTCATAAATCATCATTCACAAAAGTCATAACTATTTACATCTACATACAAAACCAGCACAAAACTGCATTTAAGCTTTAACATCCACGCTATCCTCAAAGCTGATAATGCTCTTCGTCCCATCTGCCTTCTTCCCCTTCTTAGTGAACCTAAAACCCACAATAATCATAAACGCAGCCGCAATAATTCCGACCGCAGCAAGCGCACAGAGCGCACCAATGCCACCTGCAAGTTCCGGCTTTATGCCAGTGTGCCCCACTTGTGGGGGGACGTCGGTGAACGTGACGGGCCCTTGACATATATCCTCTTGTGAATCGCAAACTTCACACCATTGGTCCAGACCTGCAACGGCTATTTTATCCATAGACTTTGAGAATTCGTTAAAAGGCATGAGCGCGTTTTGCCTTCCTTGGCCAAAGAGGGGGTACTCGGTAAGGGCAGATGTCGGACTCGTTCCGTTGCGGAAGAGGAAGCGGACGTACATATCCGAGTCAGAAGATGAGTAGGAGACGAGTTCAAAGACTATAGTAGAAGCGTAGTCTGGTAACCCATAGAATGAAGAACTAATAGAGGGGAGGGAGGTCAAAGCGAAGAAGGAGAGGAAGGTGTCGTAGGATCCAAGGAACACAGAGAGCTTCGGAGCGCTGCTTGGGGTAACTACTGACGAGTTTAACTGTGTGAGGATTGCCCTAGCGAGGGTCGATCCACCAATGGACATTGGGTTCGGTGTCGGGGTGGTGATGTTCCCGTTCAATGCCCATTCATGGGAGTCCGCGAGGTATCGGAGTTGGTCCAGGTCCTCGCTAGAAACGCGCTTTGCAATGGTAGAGTTGTGGATCTTGCCAACATTCAGGTAGTCGAAGATGGAGTAGGCATTGGCATAGTCGATGTTTCTCGGTGGGATTACCCCCTGGAGTAGATCCGCGAAGGAGTCATAAAACGGTTTGGTAGAGACAGACAGGTCCTTGAATTGCTGTGAGGCATAGAATTGTGCATTGCTTCGATTATATAGTGGGCAGCCATCGCCACCCTTTAGCCAGATTGCATCGGCAGAGTCAGCACTAACTGAGTGCAGGAGGGGAAACTGTTGGCCGTTGGCAGGTGAGCTAATTGATGTTCCATCTGCGAGAGTCTCGGTGACGGTTTGTGGGGGGTAGAGTGCTTGTAGCAAGACCTGGTTGGACTGGACAAGTAGTGGCTGTTCGATCGATTCTTGTCAGTCCATGGCGGTGTTTCATCCAGTATCATGGGGAAAGTGGATAGTACCTGATCAGGAGCAGAAGCAAACACATCCTTTGCGATATACTCTCCCCCACTAATTCCCTTAATGAAGTGGGTGGAGTTGGAATTCAGGTACCGAGCACGATAGAATTCCCCGGAAGCATAGACCTGGGTTTTGCCCAATGTCGTCAATTTAGTCGGCCCGACGATTTTAGCTGTGCGGTCCCCATGTCGGGAGAATATAACGACACTGCGAACCGTCTCCCCCTCGGTCGCCCTCTCATGAATAATTGAGTTCATGTTGAATTGCTGGGCTGAGCAAACAAATACAAGAGTTGGCGTGTGGAGGAGAGGCGAGAGAAGGGAAGAGAAGAGGAAGAGGAGCTGGAGGCGATATGCAAGCTGTCTTTATATTATGTACGAAAGGACACACTCCAAGCCAAAGCTATAATCACAATCACCACACACACACTCGTTCGGTACTCAAGTGCGGGAAGTACCGGCACTCGAGCAATGGATGGGACCTACAGTATTGCATCACACAAGAGCACAGGTGGGGGAGGTGGGGCATTGAACCCCACTGGTCTTAGCTCTTATCCTGAGCCAAGATATTGATGCTGCCGTGCTACGCAAGATAGATCGCACATCTCGGTAAAGTTAAAACCCGAAATCACGCTTATCCGTAAAAGTACGGTCGCGGGAACTGCCAGATCTTGGCCTCTGTGGGGCGGTAGTCACAGGCTAAAATAACATTGAGAAAGCTCTGTAAGGAGTTTTTAATTGTGCCGGTGCTCGAGTACAGTACCGTAGTTTCCAATATAACACTGTTAGATGAAATGTATTACAAATTTTTAAATGCGGGAAGTTCCAGGAGGCGGGTTACGGTAGTCCTGTCCTATGTGTCGGTATATCGTGATAGGAAGAGGTTATATATGGAATATACCTTTGGAACAGACAGCAAGGCCTAGTTTGCTTCTTGATGAGGGAATTGTGCTTATGGGGAGGGAGAATGAGATCTCTGGTCAGTAAAAAATACTACACTAAGCAGGGATATTTTTGGCTGGCTAACCTCCAGCAGTAACCGCCAACCGCCTCTTGCAGGACCCTAAACAAGTGTGTGGAGAGATATTTTAGCATAATGCAAGGATCGTTTTTGCAGGTTAACCCCAAAGAATTGTTTATTAACTTTCCAGTAGGTGCAAAGGCAAGAACCTATTAACCGGAACAGGCAGGGAGATATTTGGATGGTTAATAGCTGTTCTATAACTTCTTGCCGGACCCTGGGGTATTTGTACTACAAAATACGATACTTGTGCTTAAGAAGAAGGATTGTATCCTAAGGTGTCATACCAGGTCAAGCAAGAAGTTATGGAAGAGCTGGGCGAGGTTACATGTAACAAGCTAGGTATATTCCTGTTCGTTCCGGTCACTGAGTCCCTCCCTTGTACTCGAGTAAAGAGACCCCTTGTTACCCCACAAGCAGCCACCTTAACCTCCCGGCCCCCACTCACCCAGCTCCAGCGATGCCCCGCAGAGGACGGAAATCTCCAACCCAACCGGAAGAACCCCCGCGGACATGACGAGAAAAGCCATCTAAACCTCCACTCTGTGCAAGCGACACCTTTCTAAACTTCACCAGTTACCGCCCAAATACTAGCACAGTAAAAGCAATCATGAACAGTAACAAACCCTGGCTTTTTTTTTGTTATCGGGCGGGGCTAACTGCAGGAATAACTCAGACGAAATCGAGCGCACTGAGCCTGTTTAGGTCAAGAGGCAACACAAACATCGCCTGCTCCGGTACTCGAGTACCACCACTTAGCCGCCAGCTTTACCGAGTGGTGCCATCGCGATTTAAATCTAACTGTTGATAATGAATGCTAGCACTTGCACGTATGGCAGCACATTCTTGGGACAAGGAGACGATATTGTAAGGCAGAGCAGAGTCGCAATACTGGTTGTGGTAACTTGGCCTGGTACCACTATCATACCATGTCTAGTACCGTACATTGTTGATTACCGGCCGAGCCAGCGCTAAAAGGTTCTGAAATTCGGGCACGAACGAAGGGATTAGATTCGTTCGTCTGCTCTCGCGCTTCCCCGCTGAGGTTTGCACCGGATCTGCCAGTATTGTAGCGGATGGCACAAGCCCCTCACTGCTGGAGGGATGCCGAAGTTCATTACCGGTACCGGTAGTGCTCGAGCAGTGTGTAACTATTGTAGTGTGGTCTAACTCTCGCGTTAATTGGGCCTTTCAAATTGGCTTTCGGTGTTTGATGCAAGTTTAGTGATTTAAAGGTATTCGTTGCCTTCTCATTGGTTTGGTTGCCCTTAGATCTACCGTACTGTTCCGACTTTTACGAAAATATACTCGAGTATGGTAAACTCATTCACGGTACCGGTTGGCCAACCTATTATGATTTGAAAAATGCTTGTCGTCGAGCTCAACTCAGAGCGAGTAGAGATAAAGTGAGGGGTAGATTCGGGCCACCTGCTAAACCAAGAAGAAAACACCCTATGTTGTTGTTGGGGGCTTTCAGAAGCAAAGAAGATAATGGTTGTGGAGCTCTGAGACCTCTCGAAATTCCTACCAGTATTCCAGCCCTACTGGTGGCTTTTTGGAGGCTTGAGTCTACCCTGCCGCTCTCTCTACTCGAGTACCCGCAAAAATTTGCCAAACTCGCTATGCAAGCCTACCCATTGCCGCACTCTAATTGGCTAGCACAATTGCTCGCTTCTCAAGCTTACCCTCCGATTGGCCATAATCCTTGAACGACGGCCTTGGCTGCATAGCGAGTTTGGCAAATTTTTGCGGCACGGTACTCGCTCTGAGTTGAACTCAACTGACAAGTATTATTCAAATCATAGTGGAGCTTTGCCAGCATGGCTCTGGGCACTTATGTTTATTCCGAGTCACCCACTACGCCCCCGATCATCCCTTAATCCGATAGTAATATGCATATCTGCTCCCCGATCGGGAAGAAAAATGCCAAGTCAAAAAAAGAAAAAGGGGGAGATAAGATTAAGCTTAATCTATTGCTGTAAATTTCGTCGTCCCCTCGATTCCGGATGAGTATGATAGCTTCGGGGGATGAAGGTCTTGGTAACGCACTACGGTAATTGACATCCCACTTCACTTAAGCATTATCAGTAATGATTTAAAGATGCTCGTGAAGTGACCTTATAGTGCAAGAGTACACACGTTGCTCAAAAAGATAGAATCTCGAATTCGTACGACCACCAAGTGCATTTCACGGGATATGTGAAGCCCATTGATAGATATGAGAGCTTCCGCCCACTCTTGCTGAATCAATTAACTGCTCGGGTAGTGCTCTTGTACCTTCAATATCCACGCCAGCATTAGCCGCTGCTGCCTTTACAAGGTGGTAGCCAAGTAAGCTTGCCCTCGGCGAGAAGATATCGTACCCGTGTAGCACTTTAATACCCTCTTTCCACCTTCTAGCTTTCTAGGTACAGTACCGCCGCATTCGTAGAAGCTCAGGGACAATGCTCCTCCAATAACAAGTTACTTGAACCAGGTGGGTTTGCCAAGACCTACAGCCTGGTTGAAGGTACTGCTCTAATCTCTCAGTATTAGCCTTTTTTCTTTTTTCTCTTTTCCTCTTCTCGTAACTTGCCTGACCTTGTTGTACTATTGTCTCTGGGCGAAGGATTTACACTCTTTTTAGAATAGCTATTTACAAACTCGTAATTGGAAAAAGGGAAAGCGGGTGCCGATTCGTGGCTCGGAGATACGGATATAAAGTGTCAGGCTTCAATTCGGGAGCGCAAGTACTGGCAGGTCTGGTCCCGTGGTTGACCGGCGTTTGTGAACACTACGATACTCGAGTATTATACCACTATTGTGTGCTACTAGGGTCTAGGCAAAAGAGGTAGAATTATAGCCTTATGTGGCATGTTGAATGCAGTAGAGGCAACTAGAATGGTTAGATATGCGGGTACGTACGGTACTCGAGTAAGCATCTGCTGATAATAGCTCCAAGGGCAGAACAAGCCCTCAAGAAGTGCTATCTAAGTAATACCTACTACCTGGTTCGGTGGATAAGCAGCCAATTTGCTATTATCATAGTTGTGTGTTGTGTGGTTGAGAAGTGGAGATGAAGAAGGTCAAGGAGGTTATCTAAGCTCTGCCGCTTGCCGTGGCGACAAGGATGATGAGAAACATGCTACCTGTGCTGTATCCTATGTGAAAGTTCTCGTAGCACGATGTTTCCCTTCAACGATCATCTCTGGGGTGGCGAGCATTCACTATTCACTGACTCGTCTTTCGTGGGCTGTGTGGTGTTAAACTATAGTTCGAAGGGGTTCGTAAGCTAATTCTCGCTGTGCCGGGTGCTCGCTATGTAGGGAGACACTGTGCTGTATTACCGGTAAGTTGCGGTTGTGATAAAAGCATCATTTCATCGCACTCGCATCATTGCTTCACAGTTTCACCATGTAGCGTCTTGGAATTCGACCTCTGGACCTTGACATCGCATAAGCAAACACATGGGCTAGCAGACGCGATTTAGATATGTTTCCACTAGACTATTATTGCTGTCAAAAGGATGGAATGTTCCTCGCATTCAAACCACAAGCCAGCACGCTAACTTCGACAGCGATCTGCATGCGAGACTTTCATACCTTCAACCGTAGTGGTAGGAAGCTATGTAAAGTGGCTCAATTTCCGCCAGCCGTATACCTCTGCTCAATCATGGGAGAGGTCAAAGAGCTCTTTGTGACTGGTGAGGAGATAATACTGGCGCACAATTTTTGTGAAAAATTTCTCAATAACCAACGTTGAATAGTAGCAGAGGCAAGGAAATAAGCCAGGTCGGCAAAGACCTTCAGCGCTCATCTCGGACAGGTACCCCTCTCAAACATACCCCGCGTCGTGTCACACAATCGTGAATCTGGTCGGAAGCATAAAACAGAAGACCCTATTCGAATAGGAAAAAAGACCGTAAAACACCCCATACCGAGAACAAGAAGGGGGGGGATATTTAGCCCATAATCCCCCATGGAGAAGAACTAATTTACTTTTTGTTTATGTCGACAACCCAAAGTAAAAAGGAGAAGAAAAAAAAGAAGAAAACCGCCATTTACTCCTTGTTCTTGCCCTTTTCACTCTCCTTTGCCTTTCCACCCTTCCTCTCCAGTATTGACTCACGGTCCTTATCCAACTTCAATTTGGTAATCTGGACTTTCGAAGGGTGAATTCCGATGGGGACCGATTGGCCGTTGACCTTCTCCCTAGTGACGCGCTCGATGTGGATGACATATTTGAGACGGTATACTGAGACGACCTTTCCCTCACGGCCCTTGAAGGACCCACGGGTGATGGTGACTTCGTCGTCCTTGCGGATGGGGATTGAGCGGACCTGTGTACCGTTCGCCTTTGTCAGATGCTAGTGTTTGTAAATGGAGGCCGAAAAAATAACAGACGTTGTGCTTCTCTCTCAACTCTTTCGAGAGGGGTGCCGACATTATAATTCTGCGGACGGAGGAGGGGGCACTAAAGTGTGCCTTTCTGGACTTTCTCCTGGACGCGGCGATGCCTAATTTCCATCACAGCATCGAAAGTTAGCTAAACCTTCATCTCAACCGCAAGCTTTTTAACCTGTCGTTCCTTTTCGGGTCAGAAAAATCCAAACGTACCGGCATTGAGTTTGGTCATTTTGGCGGTGGTGAAAGGAGGCTATTGGTATCGTTGGTCGGTTTCCGTTGGGTTGTCGTCGTCCTCAGTTGTCAAAGCCAGGAGTGTAGATAAATTTTCGCGGTCGAAGTGCGTGGGTTGGTTTATTTGCTGAGACTGTCCTATTCGAGATCTAGGGTTGTAACCTAAGTGGGTGACTGATTGAGATTAGATCCGGCACTAGCCAGAGATTAGATTTAGAGGATTAGATTAAGGGTACAAGTGTATCTCAATGGTAAAATTCAGTCATAGCGGGCATGGGAGCAACCGAGACCGCCCGGCACACGTCTCGCCACGGCTCACGTCGTCCAGCCAAATGCTGCAGCGCTCCCTCTGTTCCAACTCCCTCGCGCATGGCCTATCACCTTCCCTGAGAGTTCTGCCCTACTGACTCCGGGACTCTAATCATCTAGTAAATCGAACTTGGCCTTTAGTCCTTTATTTTCACCCACATCATTCATAGTTCACAACTCTTTTGCCCGTGTTTTTCTGCGAGCCCGACGCGCTTCAGCGTGAATCCGATACCCTCTCGCAAAGGCGAGCAGAAAAACACAAAGTGAGTAGTTTGTCCCATTATTTTATCGGTTTTAGTCTACTTTGTGGTTTGGCTAACGCGTCCCAGCCCTCTGGATAAATTATAGAAGGGGATTGAGGACAGTTATGTCCTCTAGCAATAGCTTCCCGTATAACTCACATCATGTCCCACCAAAAAACCCTAGTCAATACAAATCTTCACTACCAAGCCATAATATCAACCAGACGTTTCATCAACAACCTTTAGCCGGTGGTTACGTTCGACCGGAATATGTAGCCCCACAGAATTGGGCTCCCTATAGCACGGGTCAGCATCCGTATGTTTCGCAGCAAGCCTCTCCAGGAAGCTCTGCGGGCGTTGATGGCAATTCTGGAAGAAGCGATGGGATGGTTCCTACTAGTCAGGCACAAGTGAGGGCGACAGCGACCTCAACAATCCCTCCCGCGCATCAAAATCAGAACGGGATTGGCGCTCGTCAGGTTTCTGGGGCGGGGGCTGGAGGCTACGATTATGTGACTGCTTACTCCCATGAATCCAACTATTCGCAAGTCTCTTCTGCCCCTTCGGCGTCAGCCGATTCGATGCAATCCCAATTCCGCACCACTGCTCCATCGACACAACAATATTTCAATTATTCTAGTATCCCGCAACATACTGCTGCCGGTTACGCGCCAGTGTACCAGGCAGCGACCTCGACTGCTTCTACTGCTCATATTTCGCAAACACACCAGACACATCCTCGGACAACAAACCCAAGCCTACAACCACCGCGATCGCAAATATCGGGGAGCAGCACGCCGGTTCCCGAGAAACTTGCGCCAACGTACACATCTTATCAGTCAACTCACAACGCTGCTCCACCGCAGCAACAGCCAGTATTTTCAACAACGCAAAACCATTCGCTTCTGGCAGCTGCGGTAGGCCAGCCAACAATTAATAACCCACAAGATTCCAGCGCTCAATCTACCCCAACAACCCGGAGCGCGACGCCGGAGGTTTCTTATTCATCTGGCCCCTCATATCAAAAGACAAATGTCCAGGCGGCATCACAGCAGCCGCTGTCTATGATGAGAACTCAATTGTCGACAGGTTCTAGCCGCCAGACTCCCATTATGGGATCCTCGGTACAGTCCGGTGATCGCGAGGAACTGTTTCGGGCCGTACGTCCTTCAAGGGGCAATGGAGAGTCTATGCAAAACATCGTGGATGTGCAGGATCAACACAATATCGCGCCAAATTACGCCCGGACTTTGCAAGAACAACACCAAGAATATCAATATCAACAACAGGCACAAAGCCAAGCAGAAGCCCGGGCACAGGCACAGGCTCGAGTAGAAGCAAAGGCTCAAGAAGAACGAGTGCAAGCAGAAGCAAAAGCCCATGCAATAGCAAAAGCTCAAGCGGAAGCACTTGCTCAAGCAGAGGCGAGAACTCGAGCAGAAGCTCAAGCGCAAGCGCAGGCTCAGGTGCAAGCAGAAAGAGAGGCCCAGGCACAGTTACAAGTACAAGCCCCAAATAATTCCCAAGTAACCAAGAAGCCACGAAAACGGTCTGAAGGAAGAGCAAAGCAGCAGAAATCTTCCTATCAATCCCAAGACCAACACCAAGTAAACCAGCAGTACCAACAGGTTACCCAACAATACCAACAGCAGCATCAACAACGCCAGCAGCAGAGCCAGCAGCGGGATTATCAACAGCCCCAACAATACCGGTTTTATCAGCCTCCAGTACATCAAACAACCCAGGCAAATAATCAGCAGCAGTTAGAGACTTGTGCCCAGCCCACCCCTTCTAGGGATGCCGATACCCACTTGCCCCCACTTGCCGGATATCACCCTGAGCCAGAGCAACACCATGAAGCGCGAAGATCACAGCTGCGACCAAAAACATATTCTACTTCTCATCCACACAGCCGGAATTCAATGGCGAACCCTTCTCAGTATCCGCCCCAATATCAACCCGAGCTGCACCAGGCTCCTCAGCATGAGTCTCCGCCACAAAAAAGCTTTCATAATCCTCAACCTCAACCAGTTTCACAGCCACAACCCCACCAATCCTCGCAGTATCACTCGCCACCAGAACCTCAGCATCCAGCCCAAGAACAACAGTCGCAACATTTGCCACACTCCACATCTCAAACACAGGAAACTCCTGAACCCAAATCAGCAAATTTAGGACCAATAGATCCTAGTGTGTTAGAGCAACAGATGAGAGACATGGTAGAACGGATGCGCTATTATCAATCACAGGATCCCCACACCTTTCAAGCTGTGTGGGAGAGTGTCCGAAAGAATAGTTCCAATGCCAATGTGATTGCTGGCGTGGGAGACGATGGACATCCGAAAGCCATCATGCCCAACACAGGCAGCTCCCAACACAGGATCTCAAATGTCAGCTCGCCGCCTTCGATTAGTAGCCCTTTGGTCAGACCTGTAAGTGTTGCATCAGTTGAAAGGCGCACAGTTGGCGAAACTCCACCGCAACCCTCTCAAAATGAAATTTACGATGATTACCATGACCGAACGAGCAACAACCATAGCGTGAACCCAGTCGTTGACAGTCAGCCCCCTTCTGGGTTGGTCCAGCAAAACTGGCCAGTTCCCCAGCAGCCAGAACAACCGCTCCAGCCTCCCCAGGTGACCGCGCAGAGCATTCCCTCAGGCCAAGTTCCAACAGTTCCACCTCCGAACTCGTCATCAAATACCCCATCTGTATCGCGTGCTATCATCACTAGAGACACTCAAGCACCTGGCAATAACACAAACAAACGCGGATGGGATATTGGGCAAAAGAAACGCGTTGCAAGAGCTGTAGCGAGTTACCTGTGCAGCACTTCGGGGAGTGTCATATCCGAGGAGGCTGTTATGGAGCTTCTAGACAAGAATAATCATTTTGTTAGCTTGTGCGAAAAACTAGAAAGCCGAGGATTCAAATTCGATCGAGGGGTATTTGCTCGAAAATTGTTGCAGGAGACATCAGGGGCAAAGATGGAAAAGCCAAAGGCGAAGGAAGGGGAGAGTTATAACGGAGGTGCAAGAGTGCTTGGCGAAGTAGACGACAAACAGGAGAAGGACATTCAAGAGAAACAGCAGCAAGTTGTCAAACCCTCGCTTATTGTGAAATTGCCTCTCCAAGCTGTGGACGGGGTTTTGTCGTCGTCACCTGCTCCTCCCCCAACCACCCAAACTTCCACACATAGCACAAGCACGACAGCTCCAACGAGAACTCCATCGCAAACGGGGACTTCTTCTATCACAGCACCGCGAGGAAGGGGAAGGCCCGGAAAAAATCCAATTGGGACAAATTTCGGACCACCAAAGACTCCTGCAGCTCAAATCGTTCAGCAATCTTCTCTCCCAACACCTCCGGTGACAGTAACCTCTAATCCCAAAGATAGCTCACTGCCGTCAATAATTTCCTCTCCCATTTCTACCCCTGCACCCGTACCCTCACTCAGTCAGGGTTCTCAACTCCAGTCGAGGGGCACTGGCCACGAAAGTGTTGGCGACCGCAACATCTCGGATATTCCTAGAAACCCGACACCGCAGAGCGTAAGGGCTGCGTACACCGTCCCCCCACCTCTTCCCTATAATTCATTAGGTCATCGTAGAAGCCCACAATTCGTGACCCCGTCACTTGTGTTCAGGACGCCGACACCTCCGGTATCAGCCATTCATTCCACCCCTCTGACACCCACCACCGCAGCTACAACTACCTTTGGACCTGGCCGTCCAAGTAGCTTTCCATCAAAGATGCCTTCACCCAACTCAACAGCTGGCTCTGCTCGCGAGCCCCAGAAAGCGGGCCATACCCCTGGGAAGCATCATGAATCCGAGGATGGTCGCGAAGAGACTAGAGCATCTGCTGGACCTTCCGACAAGCAAAAATCCCTTGTTGTCAAATTGCACTTACCAAGGTTGTCGGAACCGAAAGGTAATTTCACCAACCACCTCCCAACCTCCCCCTTTTTAGGCCCGACGCTAATTTTTCTCTAGTTAGGAAGCCAGACTTGCCATATGCAGATAATCCACCTGTTGTCGACCTTACCCATCCCACTCCGGAGCCGCAATCTATCAACTCTTCTCCTAATCCAGAGTCTGCAGCAACAAACCCTCGTGAGGCACAAAAGACTAAGCGAACCAGTTCCGAGCCTAGCGTAATGCCGGCTCGAGCTCCTAAGCCAGAAATAATTCTTGCAGAGCAGCCTGTTTCCCCTATCATGAGGTCTGCTGTTGGGAGGAGATCTAGATACGATCCTGATACAATCGTCATGGATCTCCTCCGGACCATAGGGAAGCACCCTACTCTCCCAGCGCTCAATTCTGGGCTGGAGGTGTTAAGGGACACCCTGCCAAATTACTTTCGTGCACCAGTAGATTTGGCCACGATTCGTTGGGATGTATTGGATCCACCCCCGCCCTCTGTTCCTGGTGATGAAATGGAGGATGAGGCCGAGGTCTTAGACAGGTCCCTGGGAACGGTTGGGGTTGGCGGGGGGCTAGTTGGTGTTGTGGCTTCGACTGCACCAGCTCCCCGTAAAAAGGGGCGTAAGAGGAAGAGCGATGTAGCTTCTGGTGTTCCTAGTCTCGTGCTCCCTACATCTACGAGTGGCTCCTTTCCCCGCCCACGAGGTAGGCCAAAAAAGGGAACATCTGCAACACCAATCAGGAGCGCCACAATCAGTAATACTTCCGGAGATGCAGGCGGACCATCCAACTTTGCTAGTTATATTCAACCATCCGGAGCCTCTATGAGCGGTGCCGATATCTTAGGCCGGGGGTCTTCCCCTCGCGCTGGCTCTTCCGAGGCGGGTGGAAGACAGAGGGCATCAGTAGGTGCCAGCAGCTTACGAAATGTCTCAACACCCTCGGGATCCAACATCGCTGTGTTAATCCCTAAGATAAGTGGAGCATCCAGATCTGAGTACCTCACCACTCCGTCCAACAACCGAAAGAGAAAGTCTGAAGAACGAGCCGATGGCGGGAGAGCCGAAAAGACCCCGAAGCTAAGCGTGAAACCTCGCTCTCAAAAGTCGAATCGTCCGGAGCCCTCCGGATTTAAGATTTTTGAGTGTCGCTGGAAGCATTGCCGCGCAAGATTGCACAATTTCGAAAACTTGCGAAAGCATGTGTTCAAGGCACACAAAAAATTGACCACTTACCATGCTTATGCATGTCTTTGGGCATCCTGTCATCGTGAGCCTCCTGAAGAAATGAAGAAAAAGGCAAAGGAGCTAGGGACAGTCCTCCCGGACAAGATATCTCACGATTTCAAGATAGATGAAGAGTGGGAGGCCCATATGGACGAGAAGCATCTGGCCCAGGTCAAGGAAGAGCTAGGCCTTGGCCCTGCGGTGCTCCCCAGTGGTATGAATTCCCCCAAGGTTTTTCTACCTTATACAAAACTAACAATCTCATAGACTGCGAATCTGGAATAAGTGATGTCGACTATATGTCCGACCGTGATGGACACCCGGTAACTCCCCTCGCTGTCCTCGCTCCCCCAGGATACCGGTTTACCCCTCCTCCAGGTTTTCCGGTAAACCCGCAATTTAGACTCGCACACGGGTTACCAGCACCGTCTGCTCGTAGGAGACGTAACGCGACTGGTCGGGAGGGAGCATTAGGAGTGGTTAGAAATCTTGCAGCCGGCTCGTCCGACCCTGAGAAGCCTGATGATGACGACAATGAAGGGTGGAAGGCAGATCAGATTCCGGCGGTGAGGGAGGAAGATGTCCAGATGGAGGGAGGCTAGAGGAAGAGGCATGGGTAAACCCCGTGACTACGATGGTCCATATTCTGGCTTGCTTAGGAGATACTTGCCATCCTTCAGGGCATTATTCTTTTTTTCTTATTTTTTTTGTTTTTCCATTACCTTTACTGGAAGAGGCCGATGACCCGGCAATGTGCAATGTCTTTTTGCAATTCAGAAACCCCATATCTTATCTTTGCCCAAATGTGGCTTCTTTCCCTTTCTCTTGCACATTTTAATCCTGCAAAAAGTTCCAAAGCTCTAAATACCTCTTATCGATTACTTGTTGCTTGCTTCGTTTCGTCACTTGGGTTCCGGTTTGCAGATTCATCTTGAAAATAGTTAGCTAATACCTACCAGATTTTTCTCCTCCTTTCCCCTCAAATTATCCCTGCAACCGCGCTACCCTGAAGTGAAAACTGCAGTCCAGAAGCATGAATTATATTTCAGTTTGGCTTGGCTTGCTCGTTCTGTTTTTCTAATTCACTGTTCTCTGGCCTCTCCACTTTCTTGTCGAGGCTTTCCTATAAGTTTGTGAGCATAGGAATTGGTGTATAGCAACCTCTTGGCTGATAGATAAGGGTAGCGAGTTGGATGAATGGATGGAGGGAGGGAAGGAGGGAATTGATAGCAGGGCGTTTTGTAGAATTAAACTCACCACAGCTTTCCAAACGCTAGTGACCAAGATTGCTAAATTTCCCTTCGTCGCTTCGTGACTAGGATGCATATCGTAAGTATCACGAATTGAGGAACATCCCAGTGGGCAGGTACTTTTGGGTTACTTGGTGGGCAAGATATCATAACCTGCGCCTGATTGCGGCCTAATTCACAGCAGTAGAAACGCTGACTAAGGAAAAGAACAGTTCATATCCCCATACTACCGCATACCACAATCATTAAAACACTTCAAGCCTTTACAAGTATCATGCTTGGATACGATGAGTGAAAGTTTTACCTAGCCACTAGGGCCATCCCACCTGAATGCTGGCCCCCTGGGGGAGAGAATAAACACTCAACCAAGTAGGCAACTTATCCTGGCTAAGTGGATCTCCTGACCGCCAACATACATACATGACCGTACCTAGCTGCGATGGGGCCCAGACTCTTGGACCGCTTCACATACATAATGCCACAAGTAATGCTAATACGGACACAACCCCCTCCACCAGCCCTTGTTCCTTACAGAGCACCACCCAAAGTATCCATCCAGATAGTAGGCGATACGATAGTCCCTACACTAAGGCTTTTTTAGTCAGACGCATGCTCGAACGGTGCCTTCCTATTCCCCGAAATCTCCTCTGAAAGCATCTCATCAGATATGCGCGATTCTAGGGGAGATTGTGAAAAACACCGAGGGACGCTTGTCCGACAATTCCTTTGTTTGAGTTCTTTGTTCTTTAGTGCAAGCCTCTTAATGGGCCGACCCGGGCCGTAAATTTTTAAGGCTGGTCCAGACACAGCCCGAATGATGTTCAGCTCACCCAATCCAACCCAACCCGAACACAGCCTAGGTCACCCGGAAAACCCAAAACTTTTCAAAAAGAGGCTATTGATCAAGTTGGGTTGGTGGAAGCTAATTTCTTTCAACCTCTATATCTTAAAAAAAAGGTATTCAAGGTGTGGTCATTTTAGGAAATACTGGGAAGGATGATTGTATAACAAGAGGTCTCTTGCAAGAAGGAAAATGAAGGACATGTAAGTTCGCGACAACTTTGAACAATTTTCCTTGCAAGCGAGTTTCCTGGACATGCCCAAGGATTTCTCGGGCTTTATATACAGTCTATAAGTTCTAGGAAGCGACTGAATGCAATATTCTAGAATTCTAGAGGGGATAACAATATGAAGATTAAGTTACACTGCAAGAAGGAAAGGAGAGGGGTAAGCAAAAGGATGCGGCTGAAAGAGTTCCAAAACTAGACTTGCTCTGGCATGCACGACTAGTAGTCCTGGCCTTCATAACAATTGTCTAAAAACAAGAAACAAATGAGTGATAAAGTGTGACTTTTCAAAGAAAGGAGACAACTTGAAGATTTTCTTGAGCTTTGCTGGGTAGTCCGGGCTTGCCATCTGGGGAACCAAACCCAACTCAATCCTGGACCGGGCTAGCCTAAATACTGTGGACCAAATTGCGAGGCTTTAGTGGCGGAGTTGCGGACCACTAAAGATGGTATCACTCCCTGTGATATTGCCATGCACTGCTACAGGGCTGAGTTTCGGGAGGATACCGGGATAGTTTGTCGTGGGATGAAGGAAGGGTAGAGTGGGGCTAGAGAGTTTGTGGCACCAATATCGACTACCCATACCAGAGAGCCGGAAGGGATATTCCATATTATTCTTTTACCGAACACACATTTCTCTTCCCAGGTCATTCGTATTTCTATCTGCAATGCTGGGGGCTATATATTATTTGGGTCTAGCGTTTCCCATATACCAATGTCTAGGCAAAGGAAAGTGAGCCTTAAATATTCTCTACCTTGAGGTTACGTTAAATGGCAAATCTCCCTTGAATCATTAGTCTACTATGTAAAGGTAAATCTTTAGCCGGCCCGCAGGTGTGCTCAGGATTCTTGAACAAGAAAATGAGACGAACCTATTATGTCCTGGAAATTTCAGGGATTTCATGTGACCTAGCTAGTGGGGTAAATGTAGCTCCATTTGAATCGAGTGATTCTCAGTGAAAGAAGGACAAGGAACAAGGAACAGAAAAGCGGCTCTTAGGACACCCGAGGGTAAAATGATGGGATATTGCGCCTTGAGGCATGTGCCCAGAATAAGGCCCACCCCTGCACCTAGGACCTAGATTCTATGAGAATTGCACTTGCCTCGTGATAGTATAGCAGATCCAGTCGGCGGCCCTTAAATGGCTTAATAAAGTCGTCAGTGATGCGTTCTCTCGGAAAGCATCAGAGAGCGATAGAGGCATCCTTAGATTCGACGATTAATCCAATGTAGCAGAATTAGTGATGATACCTTTAGATGGAATAATGAACAAGAAACTGATGAGCCCCTAAGGGAAAAGGGTGCCACAATTCCGCCAGAGTCGAGTCAGGATTGACATTGCGAAAAAGACATGCTTAGATAGACACTTTTTTCATAAATTGGTTTCTTTCCCCGTACTCCACCTCTCCTTGTAAACGCCAAGCTTAATACGATACAGTATAATGAATAGTCATACCGAAGTCCCGCGTACTAGAGCTACTATATACGGCTAAGTGTCCCTCATGCCTTGATATTTCTCGCTCGGGTTAACAGAATCTCGTAGATCTCTTGGAGATTCAGTAAAGAGTGCCGGACTGGATTCTGCAGTAGCTAAAAATCAATAAAACCCTACAAGACGGTTAGGTCTATTGCACACCCCCAAAAGTCAGGCCACTGAGCCGAGCAGGGTCCATTATCGCCCTGAAACGTTCTGTAGTTGTGGAACGTCTACTCAACCAACGCGAGGCTCGGAATAAAACTAAACTTAAGTAAAAGTCTTATAGGAGTAGTTCAGAATATCTGTCGAATGAGTGAAGAAAAAACAGCTTTCCGGAGTTTGGTGAACCTCACGCCTAGAGCACGCCCGGGCTACCGCACTTGAGTAGACGTCTGAGGTTTCCACAAGATTTTCAGTGAGATAAACATTAACATTAACCTCACAGTAAACATCCTTATACGAGTGAGCTGTTGTGATTATCCTGCTAATTATTTTGTTCCTCTGTCGAAAAATGCCAAAGCAAAAAAATAATATTGGCCTCACTATTAAACTTTAGATCAACGCGTAGTTATTGAGTCCGATGGAGCCAACGGGACCAGGGCACCTTTAATGGAGAATATTTTCGAATTATGATATATGCTTATGAAGTGCTATCTAACAAGCACCAAATCTACTCGGGCCTCCGAGGAGAACTAGGCCTACAGGCAGGGTATAATAACACAACTTCGATCAATGCCAATTCCACCATGGATGCCTGGTGAAATATAAACAAAATGGGAGCAGACTTCTCAACCCCATCCGCCACTAGGGAGAAAAAGGTTCTATCCATCTAGAAGTATTGATACCCTCAACATGTTAAACATGAATAGGGAAACGAAACCCTTCAGCATATATGTGATAGCTCTAGCTAGACATGGCAGTAGAACCTTTCCCACAGTTTTCTCGAGCCGCTGTAACTCCTTACTCGAAGTAGAGTATTGGTATCCACTATGATTGTTCCATCTCGTGCGGGTGCCCATCAACAGGGAGGGCCATTGAGGGGAAGGGGTCCTCTCCTATCATTCGCCCTTATTTTATTAACAGGTGGGGCCCCACAATTGGTCGAGTAGGCAAGATAGAGAGCAAAATTCTGGTATCATAGGGAACTTGAGGGCGCAGCTCCAACTGACAGAAAAAAAACAAACCTATAATTTGAGATGTACAGCACAGCGCAGTTGCTGTAATTTGTGAATTGGTGAAGGCGGCCGAATCCCTCTTCCCCACTCTCGGGGCACCCCGAGAGGCCAGGCTTAGGTCGACTCGGCGAATACTAGGGGCACACGCTCGAGCTTGGAGGTAGTAAATCTTTTCATTAAGTGATTATTATGGTCTTGCTACCGTTATTATTCCGATCCTAGTTTCTCGGTGAATGTGAGGGGGCTTTGTGGAAATGTTCGGTTTTTGTTGGTTCACACGATACTGTTCTGGACTCTCGGTTTCGGAAACTGCGGAGGCATCCGGGCAATCGCAATTACAATTGGATGTTTGGAACCTGAGGAATTTAGTCACGACACGGCAGGCGCTGAATGGGTACTGTTCCCTCTTTACTTTTCAGCCGGCCTGTGCCGCCTCTTGCGATTTTGGTTCAAATCCAGTGATATGAAGTATAACCCAGAAAAGGGAGTATCATACAAACCTAATAGACAACCATCAAACACCCACCACCCCTCAAGTATTGGTGCAAGAGCGGCTGTAATAACTGTTCCCATGGCTCGTGTAGGGTTCTTCTGGACTGGAATTTCCGCTAAAAAAATACCTGCAGTGGATCCATTGTTTGCGCTGGTTGTTACCGGAGGTGATAAATCGCCGTACGAATACCGAGCATAAGAATCGGGCAAGGCCCAGGTCCGGATTATCCTGTGAGCCGGGTAAGCTTCAAAACTACTTTGCAAATGGAGATGCGAAATACTGTTCTACAGATAGCTTGTGAATCCAGCCACCGCACCAATCCCGCAACCCCCCAACACGGTCAGAAGCTAATATAAACCCAACACCAGTACTTTCACAATCGTAGTGCATACATTCTTATGCTATGTGTTATATGTGACCCTTGGTAAATTTATAATAAGAAATTGGTACTGCAATCAGTAAACTTTACCCTCAGCTAATCTCTTTTTTTCGGGGGGAAAATCTTTTGAGCACCCACAAAAGCTGGATAACCCTCGGGTTATGAAAGGGATCAAGAAATTCTCTTATATGTCATCGCCAAAAACTCCTATTGTTTTATTACACACTTTTCTTAGTTCTTACTACCCCGTTTCGAATCTACCATCATTCGTTCTTGTATTTCCAGCGCCTCATTATCACTTCCTTGGCATTCTCGCACGTGCAGCCCCAGTCCCGCTCGGGTAGCTCCCCGATCATTCGGCCCGAAGGTGTCCCATTTTCTACTCGTGTCTCCGAGCCAAGAATTGGCACCTCTTTTGGAATAGTGCCTGTAGACCGATAAAAAGTAAAGCGTTGAAGCTGCTTTCTGAATTGTGCATATTCGAGTACTCGAGGATTGGTGTAGTTGCCATCTTCGTCACTTCCGCCACTGGCACACTGCTTCGAACAGCGCGAACACAATACTTTTTCTGGCTCCGTGGACACCATTCCAAAAAAGGTGCCAATTCTTGGCTCGGAGGCACGAGTACCTCTTAGGTCCACAGAGTCCATGGACGTGCTCGTGCTCACCCCGCGTGTTTAGTCCAAGTGAGATATTAAAAATAACCGCCCTACTCGACAGCAATACAACCAACAGCAGCCTGCCATATATATGTTTATGATAGGTTGGAAATATTGCTAAATGAGATCGAGGGCGAGATTTCTGCTCTACCATACGATGATTTGGAGATTAGTATGGTATCAATAAGGTCTAGCATTGGGAGAGAGAGGTAGTGTTAGGTACAAGGTACAGGCATAAAATAGTACAGCGCAGGGGTGGGTTGGGTTGATTTTGGGAAAAAATTGTGGTTCACCACAACCCAACCGCAACCCAACCGCCCTCTCAAAGAAAATATGTTGCAATGGTGAAATACCTCTTAAGCCACAACCCTTTACAATACAGTCTTCAAATTCAAATGCTAAGTTTCTTTGGCCATGACCAATAGATAGGAAAAACAAATATACTCTAGCTGCCGAAGTCAAGTCAGCCGGTTAGAAAAAGGACTAGTGTGTTTTGAGCCACAATCTAACCATATTCGGCATGCCTCCCAATTCTCAATGGAGCTCACCCGAGCATCATCATCATATTTGGTTAGTCTCTAATACATTTATGGCTAAATGTTACTAATCCATTTTAAGCCGGCTGACTTGACTTCGGCCACTAGAGTACTATAGTAAAACATATGGGAATAATCTCAACATGTAGATACAAGAGAATATTAATTTTAAAAATAAGCCATGAGATTTCCAAGCCAGGCTGAAATCAGGACAGTACTAAACAGAATTCCAGTTTAAAGGGGTTGGCCCCATCCTTTCAAGCATCTATAGGTATTATATTTGAGGGCAAATGTGCTAGATCAGAGGTTGTCTACACAACCTACTAAGAGTTTTCTTTATTAGTTGGATAGCATCATAGGAAATATTTATTCTCTGAATATTTTCCTCTCAAGTGTACCACCTCCACTAAAATATTACTTATACAACATATCACTTTTTTACCCATGTACCTTGTATCATAGAAGCAGATAATGTAGATCTACTAATTAGTGTTAAACTTGAGATCATATTGAAGGTACAAGGGTCTATCATGAATTCATGGCAAAGAGCAGGGATTGGAGGTTAGAGAGCAGTGGTATAGCGCTTGCAAAGGTGCAACATTATTTTGTCCAAATCAGACTTCTTGAATTCAAGATATTATATGAGAGAAAATCTACAAAAATTCAAAGATTTGATAGAACCATTGAAAATAGCCAGGACACCTTTTCTATTTAAAAATATCTACTCAATTGCCTACTTCTCAAGAGTAGTATGCAGTTGGATTTTGAAATTCTGCTGGGACAGTGTTTTTCCACCAAAGACAATACTCTTGGCACAATTTTGAGGAAAGTTTTATTGCTACTACTTCTTAGACAATTTATATCATTCCAGGTTTTAATAGAAGTAAAATAGTCTAAATCTTTTCTAAATATTTTATGAAGTTGTTCTATTTTTAATTCTAAAATTGATGCTGGAAGAAGTGTATGAAATTGAGGCAAAATTGCTTGAGTGTGGTCAAACACTCACCTTTTCTAGTATACCAAAGTTGCCCTCACAACTTGAATGGAAAATGACCATCCCTGCTTTGTACCACTTTTTTGTTTTTGTTTCTTTTTTCCAAATCTTTTCGATTGTAACTAATTACACAGCTACAGTACTATCAGGTGTATTTAGACAATCTTCAACTCATTTACCCATAATCTCAACTAAATCATAAGAAAATCAACTCAACTACCCCATATTCATTCAAACTCCCACTTCCAATACCCTCAATTATCTCCCACAAAATCAATTTCATTACTATCTCCTACCCGCTATCATTCTTTTCCAATACCATACCCTGCCAACCTTGGACTGTAACCACAACCCACCACTGGACTTTGGTGCCAGGTGTAACAGGTTTATCAGCAAAATGTATATGGCCCTCCTGGTCCACCAAGGGCGTTGTGGTCCCTGTCGTGCACCCTGGTACCTCCTGATCCACCCTGGTCCACTTTTTCGATAAAATTTGAAAAATGTGGATCATGGCGGATCGGAGTGGGCCATGTGGACCACGGGGACCACGACACCTCTTGGTGGACCAGGAGTGTTCAGGACATCCGTGGACGCCCCTCCAACATTTTCCTGATGTTTACTCCTGTTGAAGGCAAGTACAATGAGACTGGTGGTAGTCCTGCTAGCGCTAGACTCAAGGGAGGCTTCTGGAAAGGCGAAGGGAGAAGAGTAACTAGTATAGAGTGAAGGGAACAAAGGATCACCGTTCAACCAAGTATATCCTTAATCTATGCGTCCAAGTCTCGCTGAGGTCTGCTCTGTCTCCTGCTAGCCAGGAGACGGTTCTTAACTACAAAAGTTATTCTATCCTTCAGTAATCAGTTATCCTGCAACTATGATCATTACCAATGAGTGAATAGTTTGCCAGAATCCTGTAATCCTGCCGGAGTTTCAAAGGCTCATAGCTTACCACTACAAAGCCTGCTGCCTACTACTAGTATACATGACCATTCCTGACCAGAATTCAAATAGATAAGTATCAACCAAAGAAACTAAACATATAGCAAACTGCTGGTATCTTAAGCAATACCGGAGGTGAGATAAATCCAAACATGAATCAACTAAGCTAAACATAGGAGATTCAACACTACCTTCTGTGTAATGCTGACAGAGCATGTATACATGTTGCACCAGGTATCCACCTGCCAGGTTAATCCTATTGGTAACTGTGTAGGACCAGCTCCGGCAACTAGTTGAATGTGCCATAATTATCTATCTCTTCTGGGCCAATCTCCTAAACACACACCCCACTATGCTTATTTTCCAAGCTACAACTTCCAAAGCTGGTGTCAAGTGATATGCAACTTGTAATAGGTGACATCGTCCTCCCAAGACCTCATTTCAAAACCATCTATTAACCTTCCACATGCCAATTCTTTTAATCAGACACACTTGATGTTACAAACCTGGTAAGGATTGTAGTCTTTCACAAGATTAGCAATTGCAAATCTTGGAGTTTTGGTATTTCACACGGTAACTACATTTTGGTCATAGAATTTGACATATGAGTCAAGTACAACTCATATTTTATTAAAATGGTTGATTTGATAATCACTTGATTGAGCTATATAATGTTAGGATTTTACATAAGTTAGAATAGAGACTCAGAGTACTATTTTGGATGACTTAGAACTTGTGGAAAGAACTATATAAGGGGTGCAGGATAGGAGGAGAGTTAGTTCTTTATGCAATTATTTACTCTTATTTCCTACTTATACTTTTAAAATAAATGAACATTTACTCTCTCTATAAAATTCTTACTTGACAATCTAGTGTATACCTCAACTTCTTATATGACCAGTAGATAAAATACCCGAGAAAGTATAGGAAGAGGATACAATACGGTTAAAGGCTAATAATAGTTTTGATACTCAAGTGCTTGAGACAAATATGATTAGTTTACAATATTAGTACGAGAGCACCAGCTACTTATCAGTTAAAGATAAGATAAGGGTTGTTACCTCTTGCCTGATATAAGTAAGAAGCATTTCTAACACCTGGCCCAACATCAATATCTCTTCCCATTGCCATAGAGCCCCAAAGTCTCACTAGGGTCAGCCACAGCCTCAGCCTCAGCCACAGCCTTCAGCCCTTGCACTATGCCAGACAGAGTCACTCTCCTAGCCACATCCAACCCACCACCTCCTCTTTCCATCTTTCCTCCTGTTGCTATTACAATACCGGCTCATAAAACTAGAACTCGGGTGGTGATGGTAAACTGCATGATTTCTAGCAAGTTACCAATGTGTATAACAGCAGTTAACCATGATGAATACCAGGTCAAAAGAGATGAAATGGATAAAACTAAGTAGATCCAGCCCAAAAATTGAAATCATTGTAATGAAATCAAAGACTTGATGCTATTATGAGATGAACTCCAAGGATCCCCACTAATCAGAACACTGTTTGTGACATGTCACATGGCGTAGGACTAATGTTGTAAGAGCAATTGAGGATTACGTACCATGAATTCATGGTATATCTTAGAATCGGGGAAAAAAAAAAGAGGTTGTGACGCTAGAGAACAATCTAGGGCACATGATAGAGGGAATGCAGGAGACGACACTCCCCGCCTACCCTTCTCCCTCTTTACTCGGGCACATACGGTACCGTAGCCCATGAGTAAACTTCTAGGAAAATGATATGAAGTTGGAATGGGGTACCGGTACCCTATAAAACAAAGACGAAACATCTAGGAGGCGGTGCAGTGCCGCCTGGGATGGAAAGTGTTGGGCTCGGCCATCATTCCTGTGCCTCAGGGTGAAATAGCACAGGTTGTGTGAGGGAGTACTCGAGGTACAATACCTATTCAAGAGAAATATTCCCGACAGCTTATTGAAAACCTAAAGCAAGGGGTGGGATATCTCGGCACGACGTCGTCGGCAAGCACTCGGTACCGAGTGCTCAATACAGGCTCCAGAGAGAGCAGAACAATCCATGCGGCACCAGGATCATACGATCGAATTCTGCCAAGCTCCTCCTTCTCCTGTTCCATCTACAGTACAGTCGCACCTCGCTATCCCTGATAGCCAAATTTCACGGATTTCATCCAAGACAACGGGGTTTCCAGAACAACAGCATATCATAAATAAGAGAGAAATTTCAAATAATGTTTATTCCCATTCTCTACATAAGGCTTATTTCAATAAACATTCATATGCAGAATTGACCCACTTGTCTTCTACTTGGTAGGCATACAGCAAGCATGTTCTTCATCCTCCTCTTCCTTACCACCAGAACCAATGTAGAGAATTAGTTCCAGCTCTTCTCCGATCGCTATGGGCATTTCCCCTTTTGACAGTGAACACAGTAGACACCTTCCTACTCAGAAGATTGATTCTGTATCTATGGAGTCTATCGATGTATATTGGAATCCCCAGATGCTCTCCAAGTCTTCTCCTTTCTTTCTTCACTTTACTCCTAGCTATCTCACTAACCCTGTCTTCTTTCATCTCTTGGCTTAGTTTATTGAATGATTATCATGGGATCCAGTTCAGCAGACCAATTTTCTATGAGGACCAGGGGGACCTTCCCACAAGCATCATACAAATCTGAAACCTGCCTCTTTCCGGTTCAATGAGTGCAATTGTATGAGAGTTCGGTGCTGGTTGAGATTTCGTCCGGTTCTGCGCGGTATCCGGTTCAAGGGGATCCGGCATAGCGAGGTGCGACTGTATGTTGATGTTCCAAGGCGCAGGGCGAGACAGACCCCAGAGGTCAGAAAATAAGTAAAAAACGTCGATGGAAATGTCCGCCAGGTTGTGAATGTAAGGCAAAGACAGGGGAACAGGGGCATAATTATGCCGCCACAAAATACAAAAAATTGTTGTCATGCCGCCCTGTTTTACCGAGATTGGTTGAGACATCAATTACTGTACTCACAGCGGGATATATTTGGTGGGTTAACCTCAAATAACTGCCCCACTGCTTCTGCTTGGCATTTTATCTGGCAATACACTTGTAGGTATCGGAAAGCACGGCCGCTGTTGCATAACCATCTAGGATGTGATGAAAAACTTGTCTCATATCAATAGACTTTATTCTAGATACAGTACCGTAGGGACTCTTGAAATTCGCTATCTCCGGCAGCACTGTAATCTCCGGATTTTGAGTCAACAGCGCCTGAGAAGGATTAGCGTTTTCTCAACACGGTATAAGATCGGCCTACTGGACGTGTTGGATCTCGTTAACTGGTATTCGCAATTCTGTTAACCTGTCATACTAAACCTATCGTGGGCTGATCGGCTGATTGCAGGGCTGCCTGAGATAGCGAATTTCAAGAGTTTTTACGGTACTGTATTTGGACTCCCTTTGCTGCCTGAATATTGTTGGGCGAACTTATCCGTTACAAGTGCTGGGGAGATGTTTTCGCAAAAGCGGGGATTATTATTGTCCGCAAGGTTTTTATTTCGGCCTTCCATGCAACAACTTCGCGTCCGCCCTTCCTCGACTCAAGCACCTCACAACATCAACTATCCAAACACCGCCCCTGCATAATTTTACCTCCCCCGCGAAAACCTTATCCCTTCCAGTTGTACATCTCGTTTATCATCTAGGACTAGAGAATCAAGTTTACTTATTTATTCCTAATACCGGTACCGGTATTCGCTTCTTTTCTCGATTTGAGTTCCCTTCGTCGAATACCAGTTACCCGGAAATAGGGACATTGTGAAACCGAAGGCGGGCGAGCTCGGCCTGAAGGATGTTAACGAGGACTCTGTAACTCTCACCCCTTCAGTGTTAAAAGGTGTTAAGTAAAAAAGAGAAAGAAAGAAGAATCATGGATATGGTCGCTCACTGGCCAATCACCATGGTGTCGGCGTCGAAGTACTGTAACTTGTCCTCATTGTGACCAGAGGCTCCCAGGGTCATTTTATGATTGGGTTTAGCGCCAGAAGAAGTAAAAACCAGTGAAGGGGATTGCCTTCCTTCACTCAACGAGTTCAGTTTTCTTTTTTCCTGCTTACCGGGAGAATTCGAGAGCGAGTGCGGGGTCCAGCAGAGTCGACGGGAGTTCCCCGAAAAGCTCTTGAGCAACGAGGAGAAAAAACAAAAAATACCAGCAGCAAAGCAAAAAGAAAAAAGAAAAAAAGTACTCTTACCCTCCTTGAGAGTAGAGATCTGGGGGCGACTGAAACACCTCCCGGGATCAGAGACAACTCCCCTCAGCTCCGGGGCTTTTCCCAAGATGCGAGGCGCCCTGATCCAATGCCAGTTTCTCGTCCCCGCTCTCCTCGCCAGAAAGCCCCTTACCTGGACTCGTATAGAAAACTTGGACCAGAAAAGCAGAATGAACAGGTGATATTATATCATTCCGTTACGATGTAATACCCACGATCGCAGTATGATATTATACAAGTTACAGGCATTTAGAACCCGAACATTTGAGTCCGAATTTTGTATGGGCGGTCAGATACGCACAGACAATTTGCCATACAAAATTTTTATCCCTGTGTTCGGGTTCTATATGCCTGTAACTTGTATAGAGAGATGTTCGGACTAGTTAACCAGACTAATCGTACAACATAGGATGCTGCTTTTATTGTGCTCTTTAGTCGTCTAGCGCCTCGCGGGTCGTGATCCACGATGACACTGTCAAGTGAATGAATAAAAAGAAAAACGGGGCAGTCGATGGTAAACACGTACGGTACTCGAGCACTGGATCATGATGTAGCTGCACGGAGAGCAAGACATTGCCCTGCTGGAGCAACGAGGAACAGGGTTTTGGGTACAGTGCTGCACGGAGATGCCTTCATTACTAGATAAGAAGCAGGGAGAAAATAAGTCCTGGCACGGCGCAGAACGAGTGCTCTTGTGTTGTCACTACACAGGAACACGAGGAGGAAACTTGCGGGGGGAGCTTGTTCTACTCGCAATTTTCTGACGTTTGTAAAACGACTGCTACTGCATGACACCAAAATCTTGCGGCTCTGGGCAATTTTGTGGCCAATTGCAAGAGCAGTCGTTTTTACACATGTCAGAAAATGGCGAGTAGCTCCATCCTTTCGTCCGTCTGGTACTGTCCCTAACAGGGAGAAGAAAATAACGGGATCGGGAAAGTGTTCTTCCCTAATGGAAAATACATGATGGTGTTTTGAAATGAGACAAAATCGACCGCTGTAGGAGAACAAAGATTGATTTGTTGAGGGAGAGAACTAGTGACTGTTGCATCATACTTGGAAGAAACTTTCTTGAGTTGACTTGGCGCATCAGGCGGGATCATACAGAAACCTTCGAATTAAGTTTTGAAATAGGTTTATGTCTAGAATTCTGAATTTTACTTCACTTCTTTGTATAGTTGGACAAAAGTCATCATTGGTGATGCAATTGATTATACAACAACTTGAACAAGCAAACCACAACCATGGTCTAACTTCATACAAGAACAAAAAAGGATTGATACAGGAAGCAAGTAGGAGGTAAGGAATGGCCTAAGTCTACTTATTAGAAAGCGGTTGGAAGATTACAGTTCTTCCCACTAGGCGATACTTGTAGCATGTAACAACTGGCTTGCTTGAATCACATTACTTCTGACAGCTGAACCCCCTGGTCCTGAGAGTGCAACTTAAACCAAGATATCAATACAGACACTCATGTCTCTCTGTCTGAGGTATTATGATTGTAAATGTGAAATTTTTGTATTCAAAGTATAGCATAGGAATATACTACTTAGGTGATTATATGAGAAAATAACTAATTAGGTAGTTTTATTTTATTTATTTATCTATGTATTTATTTATTTATTTAAATCGAGTATTTGTATTTAGATACAAGAACTTGCATGCAGCATTGGTTATAGTGTAAACAAAACCTTAATTCCATACAAATAGCCCTTCCCAAATCAAGGAAAAAACTATTAGTTCAAGTTCGTCAGGTATGAAACCATCTGTATATCTCAAACATAAAGAAGAAACTCATGGTTAAAAGAAAACTGAACTGCCATAGCTGCTCAAGTTCTTACAGGATCAGAAGATAGAAACTACAAAACATGAAAGCAGGAAGCAACAGGATATCCTCTTAAGTAGATATTAACTAAAAATAAAATTTCTTAATAAATGCAGAGAAAGAAATGGTTAACCACTTAAAACCAGAAACCCAACCCAAGAAATCATAGTTGCTGAGTGGAGGTTGTCAGTATCCAAAATTTTGGATGAGAGAAATATTACAACTTTGAGTTGAAGGTGCTTGACATAGACCAAGAAGGCAGTATAATATCATCACTGGGTGTAACACTAAGGTGTGACCCAGGGTAAGCGCCATGAGAGGGGTAGGTGGGTGGAGCTACCAAGTAGTAGTAAATTACCAGCTAAAGAAGTAGAAGTCAAGAAGCAGTGAAGAGCAGTGCATATGAGAAAAACTGTGGGCCAACGCAAAGGGCGGAAGTACTTCTACGTATACAGCTTGCAGCCCAGAATGCGCTCCTTGGTGAAAAGTAGGCATGCACTAGTTTTACAATCTCCTCTACTGTAAACCAGCTGGACTGAGGACCATCTTCAAGATCTACTATCTGGCTAAGAAATGAATCATCCCAGAGAACGCTAGTCACCAGTGTTTGGCACTCAACTGAGTTTATGAGCAGCAACTTATACTACTCCACCATTATTTTCTCTGCTTCTGAAACTAGATACTCACAACAAACCGATACAGGATGTTTTAGCTTACACAACATTTAGTCACTAAATTGTAATTCTTATTCTTGGTTGGGTTAGGGGACTTACTATATCAAATGAGATTACATCTGTAAGAAGTGATAATGCCTGTTTCATGGGCCGCTAATTTCCTGAGCCATGGAATTTTTCTTTTTCCCACTTTCATTAATCTAATACTGGTCCCCAAGCTCTCTCAATCATGTTTTCTATTACATCTACTGAAGGCCAAGTTTGGCCTGCATAGACTTCTGCTAGTAAATAAAGTTTCACAGTACCGTAAATAAGAATATTCTCAGAGAGGGTAAAGTCTCATTTCCAAAGATTGGCAAAATAAATTTCACCTCGTGTATGACATATCTATTTCCCTGTACCGTCTAGTAAGACCACTTCCCGTTATCACTCCAATTCCTCCCATATTCATATCATGTTCTAAAGGCCCAAAAGGCCTTCTGAAAGCTTCAGACATACCTTTGACACCATTTGTTCTTAGCTTTTGTCCGCAGCCACCGGCTTGCTCCACTTGTGAATGAGTCTCGCTTACATGACTATTCTTGTTTTTGGCATTTACTTCCCGGCCATTTTAGTTGTTGCACATCTTCTTTCTGCCTGTGTGCGTCTGGAAAAACCGCTGGCTATCTTGGCACCCTATGTCACACTAGGCACTTTCTCTTCTTCTAGATTTTCCATCATAGATTCCGTCCTCTTGCGGATGTTTTTCAGATGATACCATGTACTCTCTGCACTTGTACTGATCCCACACACCTTTCTTCTTTCCATAGTCCACGTGACAAATTTATTTGATTTCACTGAAGCTCACACACTTTGTACTTCCTCTTGTCCTTCTTCAGACCTCATGATTCGCTTAATACTTTGTGTATCATCCCTATTTGTCACCTTGGCTGGTTTACTATGTAATTCTTTAGGCGGCTAGTTCACTTGTTGATTCTTTACTAGGCATCTCCTGAGCACTTCTCCACATCCCTTCTGCACCACACTTTGTTTCACATTTTGAATTGAATTTACTGCCTCTTTCGACCATACTGTTTTCACTATATTCTATTAAATGTTTCTATATCAATTCTACTATTTACATACCAGTACTTGTTATTTCTCCCAGCAGTCTCAGGTACAAAATACGCCATATTCATGATCGATTTGATGCCAACAATGATCTTGGGTGTTCCCTTTGGCCAGTTCCCGGTTTCCAATGTAATGGTTACAAGTGCTCTAACATTGCTGAATTTCCCCGAATTCTCAACAAATAGTCTGTCTACTAATATGAGTCTATCCACTAAACGTGTTCTTAGGTCTCGAACTTTCATTATCGATATCAAGCGAGCCCGATAAAACCCTTTTAAGCACCATGAATACTTTAATTATCTGAACCCACCCATACTCAATCATTCTTGATCTACCTTGTTGACCTCTAAAGCCGGGTTGCTGTATATCAAAGAAGGTCCCCAGAAACCTCTCGCACATCCTAAAAGTTCTCTACTAGGACACGTAAAAGCCAACATATCTCAACTGGAAACTTCTTAACCGAATCCATATTAAACTGTTGATTCACTGATGATTTCCACCGATAATAACAGAGTAAAAGGTTCAGATAATTCCCCAAACTCTGATGAAACTGTGAAATGGTTTTGACAGTAGGTGCGAAACCCGTTGTTTGTTTAGTAACTGATCCAACCTGCTATTTGTACTGGTCATTGCGTATTGTGTCCTGAATGAGACGTGCTTGGTCCACCAGGATATTTATTTCATGAATTTTGAAGCGGTCAAGTTTAGCAAATGATTGTAGTATTTGATAGCATGCATTGTTTTTATTTGACCGTTGAGGGCCCTCCTGGATTATTGTTTTGAGACTTGTTTCTCCCGACTAGGTAGAAGATATTTCATGAGCAATAATACAACTTGTGTCTGATACATCGGCGTTGCGGCCCTTCAAGTTGTGTCCTGTACTACGTCATAACCGTCCTTTACATCCTCTGCGTCCTGACTCGCCTAGCAACCATCCATTGTATTCAGATGGGATGTCTTCTCGCCACAGCGTCCTGACAACCTTTCTGCTAATCTTCCTCTTCCTTATATCCTGACGGATTCCTGAGGTCACATTCGTGTCACTGGCATAATCACGATCCCGATCCTGACAGATTCCTGAGGTCCCATTCCTGTCACGGGCATAATCAGGATCACGATCCTGACGGCGCACTGATTCTCCATCAAATTCTTTTATTTTTAGTTAGTTCAATATACACGGCTAACTTGAAATACATGATGGTCAAGCCTGGGCAGAGTTTGCATGATATTTGACCCTACGTATTGCCCCTTCCCGGATTCCCTACTAATTAATCACCCTAACCCTACTCGTAGGTATGATATATAAGCACCCCAGGAGTCGGCCATGCCTAGGGTTGAGTATCGCGTATAATTAAAGATTTACCAGGAAGCCAGCTCTAAGTAAGGTTAATAAATCTCATTAAACGTCCTCAAATCAATCCAGCTGTTCACAAGCCAGCACCAGTCTGCCTCTGGGATCAGGTGTGCCAGTCCTAGGATAGTCCCAATGTCCACAATCCTAAACTCTCACATGTCTTCTCTCTGCTGCACAGTAACAAGGCAGTGAGCGTTAGATGAGCGTCCAGCGTTTACCACACTCAACATCTGTATGCTTGCGAGTCACTTTACACCTCACTTAGATATGTAGTCCCTGATTTTGAAGAGCGTCATGAGCTTTGGTGGGAGACACCCTTTAAGCGCACAATACATCTCTTCCCCTCCAGCCTGCGCCCTAACCCAATCAATTGGACTCTCCTGATTCATGAATAACTGATTGCCCATGCAGTGTGCACGGCAGATGTCGTAAACTTTGTTTCTTGGAACGCGGGAAATGGGACTTCAAGTTGCGTCAGTAGTTCAATGGGAAGAGTTTGAAGTATGGCAGGGTCCTCAGGAAGGTGGTGCTCAGTTGGTAATTTATGCCGGCTATATCGAATCATTTCACGAGAGAAGCTCTCCAGTGATACCTCAATGACATTATAAAAATCCATAATGTTGGTCATATCGTTACGACATACCTTCAGGATCCTGGTACGTGGGGCAGGTGTACAATCTGTACTTGTTATATATAAATGTTCCAAGACATCGGTAGGGAGATCAGCTTCATAGTGTCTGAGGGAGTCCAATGTCAAAAGTCTCATCTCGATCTTATACAAACGAACGTAGTTGTGCAGGATATGTCGTAATGGATTATTTATATTAGATTTTCATCATCTGTCCTTAATTTGATCCTTTTGTGCAAGCTCCCCATACTTGTGTGGAATACATCGGAAGATTCCCGAAATGGTGCATGTGATCACAAAAGTGACTTATAAGATACATGTTGATAAAGTTAAAATGAGATTCGGAATAGATCAAGTCCATGTGTTGGCCTTTCTCTTCATTGTGATTGTCATCGCTGACTTGGCGCTACTTGGAGTGGACAGCTGGCTACTCCATCTGCACCTTTTGGCATCACAGTTCCCTTTGCTCTTCGTCAATCTTAGTCTGTCTGCATTTAGATACTCGAAATTCCAAGAAGATATCTTTCATCTTGTAAAACTGGTACAGATAATCTTCCATATAAGTTACTGGGTCAGACAAGTGGCTTCAGTATTGTGCTATCATATTGAAGATGACAAGCGCTCAGACACACTCTAGGGCACGTTTGCAAGGTATAACTGGAGCACTACTTGGCTGTCGCAGTGGCACAGCAGGAACTTCTAAAAGACAATGTACTAGATTTCTCATCTCTTTTCCTTGCCACTGTGTAATCTCACGGTAGCCTTGTTTAGGAATAGAAAACCCCGGGTAGGCTGGTAATGCCTTCCATGCGTCGTCAAAAGCCTGCAGTCATGCGTGTTTCTTGTGAAAGCCTTGGATCCAGTCCACTATATGCATGAATAATCCGAGATAAATTGTATGGAGCAAATCCAGCACGTGTAGTTCAGGCGCTGAAACGCAGTAGAGCTCATGAAACATACTGGGCCCCATATTGATCACAAAAGTGTCAAAACTTCCGCCGGTGTCATCCAATTCTGACAACTGGGGGTAATTTTCTCGTTCGTGACGTTCATATCCGGTATAATCTCAAGTGGGATACTTGTTCTTATTGTCGCTCTCTAACTCCGCTGAAGGTAACTCGTATTTAGGGCAGGCTTTTGGTTTTATCCCGTGTAGGGCAACATTTTCCATATGATTTGCTATCTACACAGACAAGATTGGGAAGCACCTACGGACCTTCCTATCTGCATAGTCAATATTGACGCCGTTGAGCGCTACATGTTGTAAGGGCTCAAACAAGAGTTTGAATAAACCTTGTAGCGCATCGGCATGATTTGCCTCTGCCATTTGTCTGCTAAGGAGCACATTGAGAGTCTGGGGGTGACGGGCAATAGTGCAAAAAGGAAAACAGCTATTGATTGAGGACAGTTGCGCCAGGTTGAGGGAAGATTTCTGAGTATCATATAGACGGGCCACACATTCTTGTCACCGTAGAAGTTGCTGAGATGGGTCTGATCTGACATCCCAATCACGGGAACTACAGTCGTACTGAGTGGAAGTGTCTTCTTTAATCAGTCAGCAAACAGTTCCGTAAAACAGGCAGGGATGATATACTTTAACGTTGCATTACCAGTCCACACTATGCATCTCTGCATATATCCTTTTTCTGCTGTAGCCATCTTCACATAGTGGCATGTAGTATAACTCGTTTTGCAATGCGATATTGCGAAGGAGATATCAGACAGTTTAGGGAGTTGCTATAGAAAAAAGGTAATATTCTCTGGCAATCTACAGCCTGTCCTTTGAACCATTGCAAATATGCCTTATGCGGGTCCAGGAACCACTGGCAGAGAGGGTTCTCAAGTGTATACATAGAGCTAAGGTCGACTAATATAGGTTACCGAGGCCATTTGGGAAGTATTCATTGATTTGTCAGGTTAGATACTTTATTCTGAAAAAGCCAAGAAGCCAGTTTGAAACTGTACGTACTGGTGAATAGCGCCCATGAGGAGGAGGACAGATTGCGGTGTTTATACTCCAACTTATGAACGTCCCCAATTGCTTTCCCGGCGTATTCAAAATACTCCTGCCTTTTGGGTAACAAAGACATGGAGTTGTCCAGTTTCGCAGTATCAAAACCATCAGGAATTTCATCAGCAAATGCATCCAGTTTGCGTTCAGTGGGTTCCAGTTCAGATTCATAGTTAGAATCCCGGTTATCATGGGTTTCATAACACAATGAGTGTGTTTCCGGGTCGATATTGGTATTCATGGATGATATATATTAAACAGTAGAAGTTAGGATGATATACAGATTTGCATGCGCATTTCACAGGTGTTTCGCATATGGACTAGCCCGGGTGTATGTTTTGTAGCAGAATGAACAATTGATAGGCATGGTGGAAGGCTGCACAATCTTGGATATGCAAGTATATAGATTCTGAAGCACCAGTACTGTGTATGTTTAGTGTTGATTCTAATGCATCTGCATTGTGCATAGAGTCCGATTTGGAATTAGTTATTGAACGAGTTTTGCATCCTATTTTCAGACATCGTGTGGCGTCAGCTATGGTTTCTTTCATGGACTGATACAGGGGAGATCTCCTCCCTGGGTCAGCTTCAATATCATGTCTCCTTTATTCATCTTGAATCAAACAGTAGCGCGGTCTTGTCTTTTGGTGTCAGTTTTGCTAATTCCTAGCCAATCTTGAAACAAATTCATGCTTCTTTCACATACTTTGCAGCGTTTAGGGGTTGTCTATATAATGTCAATTTATCACGACAGAAGAGAGTTCATACAAAGAGTGATCTTACGTTCAGAACATCCACAACCTCTACCGTATTTACACCACAAGACTATTATCCACAAGACCACTATCTTTATAAACCAAAAATCAATCAAGTTGGCACACAATATCAATAACGTACAGTACATCCACATGGCAAATGCAGGAAACCAGCAGGCTCCCCCGAGGCAGACCTATCAACTTCCACCTAATTCCCTCGGGGTGGTCACCACAAAGCTCCCAGAATGGTGGAAAATCAAACAGTATAAGGCTTCTATCGGCATCTGGTATAGCCATGCAGGTGATCAATGTATGCCTGATAGCGGGACATTATGAAAGATCAAATGATAGCAAGAAACTATATGGATTTGAACTCGTTCCCTGACGTCCAATTTCAGTAAATCGTCGAATATATGAGAAGATTGCGCCCTGCCTGTGATACACTCGCCACGGAATCGGCTGCGAACAATGTTCTTGGTATGGAGCACACAGACGACGCAATCGTTCAGATTGGTAAGGACTGTGGGCGGAAGTTGATGTAAACTCTTGCCAATCCTGAACAGGCTCGGTTGATGAGCGCACAGGTGGGTCAACTGGGACAGCTGGGAATCCCGTGGGTGCAGGTGATTGTTCTGGGTGTGTTACGATCACCAAGCGGCCGTGCTCAATGGGGTTACCTGCTATGAGTACAAGTCACCCCCCCACACCCCCTACTCACACCACCCCTACCACAAGTCAAAGTTATCCCCTACCAGCCATACATGTCGCAGTTATCCCCTACCAGCAAGCACAAGTTACAGTGGTCCTCTACCCACTAGCACAAGTCGCAGTCGCCCCCGACCTGCCAGGACAAGTCACAGTCGCCCCCTACCTACTAAGATATGGTTTACCTGCTGCCCAACTGCCAGTGCAGGTTATTCCCCAACCATAAACCCAAGTTATTGTCGCTCCCCCACCACTAGAGCAAGTCGTTGTCACTCCCTCATCACCAGCCCAAGTCATTCCCCTACTGCTAGCCCTAGTTGTTGTCGCTCCTACGCGAACAGGTGAGTCGTTTTTACAATAATACCCGTGCTTTAGGTTTTCACTTACTGACTACAGAGACATAGATTGGAGTACCCTACTTGGATGTCCATGTGCAGTACGTATTACTTAGGTCCGTCCTGATCGTGACAGGAATAACACCCAGAACTCAAACCACTATCAGTCCCTTTACTAGCATTCCCCTCATGTCAATGGAATAAAGTTTGATGAGTTAAATACCTACCAAATCTGTGGATTGTTAGCGATGATTGAGCGAACTATAGAGGAAACCAGCATCTGGTACATACTTGGCACCACTATCGAAGGTCGTCGACTGCTGCGTCATCGACCTTCGCCGCCTATAACTTCGGTACATTATGTCTTTATCGAGTTCGATGAAAAAGTAAGGGCCTGGATCCTGTCAAACCCGGTCCTTGATAACCCACTTGATCTCTTGGTTTATTTTGATCGTTCGAAAACTGGGAACCGCAATCAGAGAAGGATTCACGCTAGTGACGTCACTGCTAAGGAGGAACCAATATCTCCTGATTAATGTCGTCTCCTATTGGGCCAATGACCCGTCAGCACATATAGGCCAAATCTATGTCCGAGTGCCAGAGCCTGACATTAAGGATGGTGACGGGAATGGTAATGGGCAGTCTGATGCAGCAGCCAAACTGGAAAAGCAAGATGCCTCTCACTTTACCTAGGGAAGACTTCCAGGCTTGCTATCAGCCCCATATGCGATAACAGGACGCAAGAGCAGTGTTTGTAGCTTAGTGTCCCTGGTTGGAGACGACATTGAATGCTCTGCAAATCGTATTCTTCCAGCTAATAAATCATTGAATGAACCTACCGAATAGGCAGGAGTTGGCCGAATTGAGGTGTGATCTTATCCAAAGTGACTTGGTAAGGAAGGTTGAGGCCAAGTCTGATCCAGAATGTAGCGACGAGCATAAGTCTAGAAGACTCAATTTAGGTTCTATCGCTAGGGATATTTTTAATCATGAGGAAGAGCGAAAGCGGGGTGCTTGGTTCGATAACGAACGCAGCTCTCAGAGGATAGGTACGAGTTTTGTTGGAAGAGAGTAAATAGTGATGCACATATCAATTGTCCATCTAAATCTCTAATGTTAGTAGTTTAGTTTAGTATTTAGTATTTCATGTAGTTGTTGAACAGAAAGATGTTTTCATTGGTGACATGTGTCTGGCCATATCAAGTTGAAGTCAGCGTAATGTAGCCTAAGAGTGTGAGGCTCTTTGATAATATCTTATCAACTTCAATCTCAGGGGACACCAAGTGACGCCCTTCTTGTCTCACAGGCAACGATATCTCTTGGTGTCAGGAAAATCGTGAGGCTTAAAAGTTTATTTCACATTTCATAAAGACTCGCAATATGTATAGATTTCTATGATCTATTGACTGTGAATAGCACACTAGATTGAGCTGCTCTCTGGGCCCTCACACCAATACAGCAATCCGAGGAGAAGCATCGTGGGCCAAATTCGTCGTAACTGTTTCCCAGGGTTCAATGTTTGTTTACCATCGTGACACTCTTTGCTTGTACACCCTAGTACTGGTTGGGCAACCAACATGGTAGCGCACACACACAGTGTCAGATACATCTATATAATAACCAACCACCTTCTTCTCAATGCCATCATCGCTCTACTTGCCAACGCCTCGTGTACAGATATCAGCTATCTGCCCCTCAGGCTCTGCTCCTTTGTCGCCTTTTTAAACCTCAAATTATTCCTTCCGGATGAAATGGCGCCTGCCAACAAGTGATGACCTCCCGGGTAAATTGCAAGGTAATGACTTACTGCCCAATCTTTGACTAGCAGACAGTATTAATCTTGCTTTTGTATCTAGAGAGCCAGCTGCACTGGACGCTGAGCCAACTCAAGCCAGCACTTTAAGTTTGGAAAAGTATGTGCAATTCTTCCTATCATTAGCCAGTAAGCAAGATTGACATTTTGATCTCGTGCAGACACCAGGCTATCTAGCCTCACGAAATGGAGGCGAGGAAGAGTAAACACAAGCCTCCTCCTCCTGCCGTCTCAGAAAGAACGTAAGCAATTATTCATTCATACTCTTAAGAATCATGCATCGCGAGACGTGGAACTAAATAGTAGCCTTCATAGCCCAGTCAAAGGTCGGAATTGGACACAAACCTCCACTTTGAGCTAGACATGCAAAACTTAGAGTAAGTAAATAATAGCCTACTAGAACTCAAAATGTCAGAATGCTGTAAACTAACTCTTCTATTTCAGAGGGTTTTTTTTTATTTTTATTTTTATTTTATTTTTATTTTTATGTCTTTTATCTCAAGTATATTCGGTTACAACCACCAAGGCCTAAAAACTATATGCAGTGCAAGCTATGACAGAAAAAAGCCCCACAATCCAACCCAGCGCGAGTGGAAAAAGCCATCATCCCAAGACCCTCTGGTGTGGGCCCAACCGCACGATCCCGTGAACAAGAGAGAAATACAAAGCCGGCTAAGCGGACGACAAAGTATATTCCCAAAGCCCCACCAGCAGGAAACAGCAGGAAAACCACTTGCCGTAACCTCCTACCACCTAAAAAATCAAAAAACCCGTCCGAGGACGACGAACAAGAAGAGTAAAGCCTAACCAATACAAAATGAAAGGAAAGACAAACAAGGACACCATGAGAGGAAAACCCTATCGAGACATAGAATAAAAAGCTACACTAGAGAACTCAAAAGGGGGCTGGCCATCACCCGTTGTAAAACTGGGGCAATCATAACACGAAAGCAACCGGAAAGCAATTACATCGGTCTAAGGCATTGAGTTAGCCCAATGAGGTAGTGCAATACCATGGACTGCCGTAACCGAGGAGAGCGACCATCGGCAGCCTCGGGGGGCAAGTGGAGCGACCAGGCAGTGAGGATGCCAGCCAAAAGGAGAGACCGGAGCCGACCATGTAAGGGGAGGGTACCGGTGGGACGTGGGGGTGGCCGTAACTGAGCCATGGTACGAACCAACGGGACGTGGAGAGTGGGTAAAGGGCAAAACAACTCGCTAGAAACAACCGATAAACGGGCCATGCCCGAATGTGTTCCGACTGAGAGACGAAGGCATATACCATGAAGTTACTTACTGAGGCTTTCCCCAACGAGGGACAAGCCAACGACCAAGGAAGTAATTCCACCGAGGTCCGGACACCGTAACGCTGATCGTAAACGTAGAAAGAGGTAAAGCCGACCGTGGGCAATCGCTAAGCGAGGCATGCGAAAGCGGGACGAGTTGAGAAGATGAGAAGGGCCTTCAAGCAAAGCCTATAACAATACTTTCTCAAGGCGAGGCCATAATAGAGCAAGGTGAAGGGAGTGTTGTCACCCTTCTAGGCAACGAGGCCATCAGAGGAGGGGAGAGGGAGGGGGTGGAGTTGATGATAATATCTCATGGTGTAGAGATTTCAATCGCCGGAGGTGTAGAGGAGATCGTTCTTGTCTATTTCAGAGGGTCCTATTGCGATATCATGTATGCTAAAAGTTGGTGTGGATTTAAGAATCCCCGTGAACTGAGCGGCCCCTATGATACAGGGCGTAGTGAGGTCAAGGGCTACATACAGGCATGCTCATGTGATCCCAGGCAGCTACCCAACCCTCAAATGGTGTCTATCGTTGTCTTCGCCAGCTCCCTTAGGCCTATCCAGTCACTTTTCAAGCTTATTAAAAACAAGCACTATGCGGACAACGTCAAAGAAGTCTATCACAGGAAACTTGAGAGAGCGAACTAGTGTGAAAAACCAAAGGGCGCTGGTGATGGCACAGTCGTTGGACCTGTGAGCAAGTGATTTTCCCAATTCAAGTTTAAACGCTCCCGTATTAACCTGTTAGCTTAGTGGCTTCTTCCATCTTGACATTCAGTAATCGCTCACGGGTTATAAGGATATACATTGTTCGCCAAACGAATATTCCAAAAGCTTGGCATCCGTTCATTGGCCACACCTGGTACGCCACCAACTCAGAATTTGGAATTGCTTGGGGACTCCTGACATCACCGAGCATCAAAGAGCTAGTTGAGGCCGTCAAGGCGCAACGTGTGGAGGAAGTAATCGTAAGCCCTTGTTATGTCGTTGGTGCGACCGGAGATGGCAGCCACGCATTACTTCGGGCACTCCAAGCCATAACCCCTCTTCCTCTCTGAGAGCTTCTATTTCTGAACGAAGATGTTGACATTCGGGCGTGGCTTCTTGCCAACAATGGCAGACATCTTTTGGACTTAGTGGTCCTGGAATTGCGCGCCGACGTGGAAGAGGATAGCAGCCAAATGCCAGAGCCTGTGAATGGGAAATACCTGTATTTTGAGCCCAAGGTCTGGGATCACACTAGGCAAATAAGAGATTACTTGTGGGTTACACAAGAGGAGGAAGATGACGATGACGACTAAGAGGACAACGATATGGAGGGCAGGGGTCTGGGTACCAGGGAGCAATCAGGGTTGGACTAGGCAGAGCTGGACGATATTATCAGCAAAAATAATACTTAGCGCCCAGAGCGCCCTGTGCGTCTGGCCTACCTAGCGCACATAATATCAATTGTGAATCAGAATACAAATATGACTGCTCCTGAACTCAGGGCACACCTGGTGCAATACATAATCTTCCAGAACGCACCTGGTGCAACAGTTAATCTTCCTGAAAGCGCCTGGCGCAACACTGAATCTTCCTGAATGTATCTGACGCAACACCACATTATCAGGTGATAGAGTCCAGGGTACCCCCTTAACCTGCTCCTGACTAGTACCTAGGTCACAACACTGGGACAGTATAAAAAGTCTCTTTTAGTAGTCTTCTATGATATTACTAATTCTAGTAGTTTAGCTAAGTGATCTAAATACAGGTGTCATCTTTCTATGGCTAAGGCTCTCCTGGGCTGTGGCTCTCCAGGGCTTTGAGTAAAGCACTTCTGGGTGCCTAGTTGGATCAGGAATAGCATGAATATTCACTGTGTAGGGATAGGCCTTATACTGGCGTGTAGCTGGCGTCGAGCCCAACAATCTCCAACAAACAGAATCAAAATCTGTCTAGCGGTTATGGAGTAATCTGCCACCGAGTAAAATTCCACCTGCTTGACACCTAATACACTCTCCACAGAAGTCAGCGATTTCCTGAGTTTTGATACCACCGAGACGTGTCTTATACTGGCGCATAGCTGGTGTTGAGCCCAACACTCTCGAACTAACAGAATTCAAATCCGTCTAGTAGTTGTAGAGTAATCTGCCATTGAGTAAAATTCCGCCAGCTTGAGTACCTAACACTCCCTCCACAGAAGACGGCGATATCCTGGGTTTTGATGCTACAGGGACGTATCTTATACCGGCGTGTAGCTGGCGGCGAGCCCAACAACCTCCAGCCAACAGAATCACGATCCGGCCAGTGGTTGTGGAGTAATCTGCCATCGAGTAAAATTTCGCCAGGCTCCTAATACCCCCCTTTACAGAAGACAGTGATTTCCTGCTTTTTGATGCCACAGAGACGTACCTTATACTTGCGTGTAGCCGGCATCAAGCCCAACAACCTCCAGCAAACAGAATCAAAATCCGGCAACCGGTTGTGGAGTAATCAGCCTTCGAAATCTGAAATTGCCAGTCCTGTAACTCTATCAATAATAATCAAGTCAGGATGAATCCTATATGAGTGTGTAGCTGGCGCTGAGCCCAGCATGATGCAGGTGTCCGATTCAGGATTGGTGCTATGGTAGGGAAGGAATCTTCTGTGTAGGTTAGGAGTGTGAATCTTAGGCCGGTTGTGAGGAGAGGAAACTACAGAGTGGCAAAGTTCAAAGTGCAAAGTGTTAGCCTGTCGCGTCCCAGACTAAGTGCAGAGAAACAACAACAAAGTAGAGACTGTCATAGATATTACTAGCTTTCATACTGGAGTGAGCTGGCAGTTTCGCTCTCTGAAAGATCAAGTTCTGAAAATAGCACTCCGTGGGATTGTTAGTCCAAAATTAATATTAAGAGTACGGTGCCTTTCTCACCTAGTGCCCACACTAACCAAATTACATTTGCCAAGACTACCCCTTCTCCAGGTATGAGAGATGGCAGCAAAGCAATAGAGTACTTTGAATATTGAGTGAATAAGTGGTAAAGGAGTGGTAAATCAGGAGGTGCGATGGTGTTGTAGGCAGTGTCTGGAAGCACAAGAGGCAAGGTTGTGTAGCTACTCGCGTTCTGAGGTGAATGAGGATGGCAACCATGTCTCCTGATGCACCTGGCGTAACCGAGTGTGGCATCTTATCTCAGGGTGCAGCTAACGTCAAGGGTACAAACTTTCAATACCTTGCATCCTGAGGCAACAGGGGCGCATCTGACCCAGGGTAATTTTATGCTGATGATAGGCGAGGAGGAAAACGAAGAGGAGGAGGACGACTCCAGTGATGACAACGACTCTACCACCGACGACAACAATGACAACGATGATGAGATGGTGGAGGTGGTGGATACTTCTTGAGAGCACCAGTAGGTGAGCACAATTGTTATCAGAACAGTAAGTTTCTACGCATAAGATCGAAATTCAACAATTAAAACACCTGAATAGAATGGCGCACAAGGTTCCTCGATACAATCCAGCACAGCAAGGCTACACTATTGAGATCAGGATGAGTAGTCGAAGGAGGAGCTAGGGAGCTCTAAGATGCCATTGGATGCCGAGCAAATCAGATACATTCGGGAGGATGTCAATAATGGCCCCTAGATATCGCGACTCCTGACAAAAGAAGCCCACCAGTGTGTTGGGCTCGATCGTGTCATAGACAGCCCTCTAGCACTTTCGCAGAACATCCAGCTGCTACCCTCTTCCCCATGATCCCCAAAGTCATTCCAGCTCCCAGGACCGCAGATGCTTCGACTATTGCTCTGGCTCCTACGACGCCAAACGCTGGGCTTATTCCGCCGCCTTCCACAAAGTTCAATCCTACGACCCTCCCCACGATCCCCGCTGTACCCATTGCCCCCCTCTTACCCATTAACCCCACAGCCACTCCGGCTCTAGGGACCTCAGATGCTGCAACAATTGCTCCAGCTCCCACGGCTCTGAATGCTGCGTCTATTCTGCTGCCTTCTACAACCTCCGCTCTTGCAACGCCCTCCACAATTCACCCAGTACCTATAGCTCCTCCGGTGCCTGACTCCCAAAACATCGCCACCGTGGGGAGCATAAAAATGGAAAAGCCGAAGCTGCACCGACCAAGCTGCCAGATCACGAAAAAATTATTTCGGCTTTTGGAGAAGGTTCTTTGGCTTTTGTTTTTTCTCAAGGTGTCTCTGATTTTGATGCTGTTTTGCAGTTGGAATGTCTGGAATCATCTCTAAGGACTAGTCTGTATTTTTACCTAGTGTTACAGTAATCATAGCATAGTGTACTTGCTTTAGCATTTCATACCTATTGTGATCTCTCACGCCAAGCATTGTGTCAGATAGTGATACACTTTACCCCTTACTCTGACATAGGTGACTCTCAGCTTCGCCTCACGTCAGCAGTGCTCATACTCGAAATTCTTCTGAAGTTAGAGCCTCTCGCTTTTGCGATCCACAACCGGACTGGCATTGGGAGACAGCGAATACTATTATCTAGATGTTCATTGGTGTTGATTCGAACTCCAGAGATGAGGATTTTTGTTTTCCATTGCTTTAATCCTTTTTGGGTATAGCATATGTCTCATCAGAATTAATGTCGCTAACCAATGCTCGTTGTGACTAGATTTGTCCGGGCCTACTACCTTAGTGACACTCATCTCGTTGAACCTTTTCACACTATAGACTGGAAACTACAAAAAAAGAGCATGTCTAGATAACGAAAATAATGTTGTGAAAATAAAAAACCAAATTCCGCATGTGTGACTTTGCATTCAATACAGAGTGATAGTCTGTGATGAATCATCACACTGGCCATATATTATAGCATGTAAGACCTGACGTGTCCTGTCAAATCCAAGATAACTTTGTAAACTCCTGCTCTTCGCAATACTCAAGATCCATCCAATTCTCCTAAATCCCAATATGCCTCTAATTCTCTTGCTTAACGATTACTAACCTTCTTGTATTGTACCATACCAAGGGAACAAGCTAATTCATGCAGTCAACTGACTCCCCAAGTAGGCAGCCTGGCCAGGCATAGACATGACTTCATACCACATTCCATAGGTTATAGTCAGCAAACTCTATAGATAAGGAATCTGAATAGGTGTAGACAGGACATCGTACCAGATTCCATGGAATCTACCAGTCAGCCAACTCCCAGAACACTAGCAAGAAATCGGAGCGGGCATAGGCACGACGTTGTACCTGGCAGCAGGGGATCCAGATCAGGAATACAGCAGAACCAATCAAGCACCTCCTGAACGTCAGACTACCAACCATCAAGTTGGAGCCCTTCTCTGGGGCCAAATGAAACCAGGGTTCTCATAAGACCACTCAAGCGCCCCACAAGATCAACAATACAAGCCAGGGTGGATATCGAACCCGAAATGGAGCCTGATGGAAAACAGTATTTGCAAGCGGTTCTTTTAAGTAACTCTAAAAGCGATGCATACCAACACCTGGACGATGGGAAGGAAACTGAATCAGATACTGAGCTTGGTATAGAAAAGCTCAATATTGAAGAAGGCAGAGCATCCACACGGCGTCATGGCTCACAGACAGCTGGCCAACAGGGAAATAGTGGCCACACAACTGTCTGAAATTAAACCCCTTCCAGATCGCAGAAAATATCTCTTGTCGAGTGGACGCTAGTAGCTCATGGAGGCATATTACATTGTAGAGCCTACAATCCACTGACGTTCCCGTCTTCTAGCATAGTACAATATTCATCACCACTAGCCACCCATAGTATCACCATGTCTGATGTGAGAAGCTCAAGTCCATCGGGTGAATCGAGCGCGTCACATGATGGGTATATGGCGCTAATAATGGACTCGCAGTGAAACATAGTGACAGGGGCAGAAGGGGCAATATTAAGGAAGGCAATGGCTCTGCTGCTCAGGTACCCCCTTTTTGTTGACCTAATCCCGAATGCCGTTACTTTGATGTTGCAGGTGTACACAGTTTGGAGTAAGGCACAGGATGTGATATCCGATACATGGTATATTGAACCATCAGAGCAGAGTGTATAGCAAGTAAGTCGACCTAGACAGCCATGATACAACACAGAATAGGGTATTAACAACTAAAGGTTTGTCAAAAAAACATTTAAGTCAGAGCGCAGTTACTGTATCATATCAGAGTGAATATCAAAAGGATGTACAATCTTCCGAAAGACCTGATGGATATTGCGCGAAGGGTTGATTACCTCCTAGAAGGGGATAGGTTCATATGCTTACCCAATGGATATGAGGTTTGTCTCAAGTTGTTTATTAGGCTGACATCATGGCTGACAGTGAATAGGGTGTAGGACTTAAGATTCAGGTTCCTTGCTCCATCAGGAAAAGTTCACATTTGAACCCTATACATCAGCAGAAATTATACTTGTCATCTGGTGCGCCTCTTGCCTCTGATGCACAGGGCGCTGCCAATGCAAATCGACATTCTGGATAGGCTGCCCTGCGGTCATTTCGTCCCGATGCAGACTCTTCCCTTCCGCTCATGCCAGACACAAACCTCCCTCATCAGGACGCACCAGACGCTCTCAAACGCTCGTTCCCATGGCACTACATCTTCCTTTCACCCTGTACATCTCCCCTCACCCACTCACCCCTGGCCTTTCTCCATCCGGCTCCGCTCCCTTTATTTCCTCTTTTGCTGCGGATTCGTCCGCAGTCCACTCCCCTTCCTGACGCCCCAGAGGCCAGCTCCCTGGCACCCTACACCCCCCCAATACTTTTAGATTCCTGCTCACCTACTATCTTTCTCCATCCGGCTCCCCTCTCATTTTGCCTCTTCTTGTTCCGGATTCGTCCGCAGTCCGCTCCCCTTCCCTACGCCCCTGATGCCCGCTGCCAGGCACCCTACATCTTCCCAATCGCTTTGAATTCCTGCTCACCCCCGGCCTTTCTCCATCCAGCTCCCCCCTTTGTTCTCTTTTTGTTGCGGATTCGTCCACAGTCCACTTCCCTTCTCTACGCCATCCAACTCTTCCATCTTATCTTTACCCAATCCCGTGACAGCTACTTCTAATCTGCCTGACACATTCCGATCCCTAAGCCTGATCCGCCTGATGCCTTTAGTATATATCACATTCCGCCTAGCGCCTTTGGTACTTTTCACCTTCTCCCCAACACGTTCATCGGCACCGCCAGATTTTCCACTTTCTGTGAAGTGCCTTCCACCTACCCCTTGATAATATAGCTCTTTGTCCGAATTCTCCCCATTGTATTACTCTCCACTAATACCTCTCTCTGCCCCGGGAAGTGTATATCATGTCTTCCTAGTGTATCTCGAACTTTGTTTTTCAGTCATTCTCCTCTAGGTCAGCCTGATTTATTCATATTCTTTCTCGGGTCACTATGCCCTCACCCCCTATTAGTAATTCCGGACACATTCACATTTTGAATCCTGCGTTTCATTATTTCTATTTTCACTATCTATAAAACATATCCTACTGGGCGGGCCAGACCTTGGCCTACTTGTCCGCCTGACCGCGTATGCCCTGACTGGCCGTTGGGTTATGTCTGAAGTGGGAGTCAGCCTTTTCCGGACCCATCCCAAATTCAAGCCTTAATGCCTCCGGATCGTCTGATATCCTGTTGTCCTCTCTACAGGGTTGTTGGCTTCTTAACATTTCTTTCCTCCAACATTTGCCTGATACGCCCGATAATTCTAGTCTGGAATCCCCTACTCTTCTTCCAAGTGTCCAACTGACCTTTAAAAAGCTCTGTTATATTTCCATCCTGTTTAGCCTACCACTAGATTTCCTCAGCGGACTCCGGATGCCAGCGGCTTACCTCACAAATTAGCATGTGTGAAGTTAAACTCATTGGTAAAGACCCCAGTCTACCAGTAGTGCAGCACATGACATAATGTGGCCATAGTCAGACACAGGAACGGGCCATTTATCTTCTCCAGAAACTCCGGATCTATTCTACTTCTCCTTTTCTTACCACTATAAAACTTTCCAAATATCTGATCAGGGATCTGAGGTGCAAGGAACAGAAGTTGAAAAACCTGTTTACTTCTTCAGGTTCACTGTAAACTGAAATCATCTGGAAAAACGAAGCAGAAAAAGTTACCTCATAACTATTAGGACTACAATTAAAGTGATCCTCCTTCAGAAAATATTGCACCATTCGTGAACAGGCTGCCTGGTCCTTGGTGTCAAGTTTGTAGCGCGCTGACACTACCATCTTTGCGCAATGCAAATACTGAGATCTGCTGAAACTGTGCTTACCCCGTATCGGTCCCACTACGGTCCGCCGGATTCAGTATTCAGTCCTGCTTACGGCATGGGGGTAAAGTATGTCTAGGGGACTTACCTGATTACTCGAGTGTGTGGTAGCGTCCGGAAAGTTGAGCAAATTCAATTTACACTGTGCATCGCTCCAGCATTGATGAACCTGGTCTGTTAGTCGGATTGAATCCAGGAATTGATCAACAAATAGTACCCAATCTCACATTAGCTCCTTTGCCTTGCTCTGAATTGTGAGCTCAATCCCAATAGCAATATTCCATCGGCTTCTGGTCAAATGGGAACTCAAGGGCTGTTCATCTCATACTGCCGCTCGGAAGGGGCCTGCCGGTTTTGGGATAATATTTGATCCGGTGGGCGAGGGATGTCCAGACTAGCTGCTATCCAGAACGGTAAAACAAGTCCTGCGAACTCGTGAAGCAGGTGTTATCCGTCCAGGCAATCCAATCACTATTTCTGTAACCATGGCTGAGAGAGCCAGCGTAGAGGGTTGTGATTCAACAAACTCATACTCTGTCGTTATGGGTCTCTGTGCCCCATAATCCCCATGGTCATACTCATCGTCTGATCCAATAAAGTCATTTATACTCTTCTCACTCCAACCATTATCGTCATATTCTCCATCCTGTGAATCCATGCTCTCCTCCACCGGGCCCTGCCATCCAGGCAGGTGATGACTGGCCTGTCCTACCTGAAGCTGCGTTCAAATTGGCTGCGGGCCCAATGCGGATGTTCTATCCTGGAAAGCATACTGCTAGTCAGTGAGAGCGAGGAGAGCCCATGAGCTAGCGCCTCTTGTGATATCATTTTCCGGATATATCCTTCGCGGACCCCCCTCTGCCTCTGGGCTTGCCGCTAGGCTTGACATGATATGTTGGCGGTAGGTTATAGCTGCGGCATTCAGATATTAGTGGTAAGGATAGATCGAAATCAATATATTGTTATTGTAAGCAAATGTAGATCGTGCAGGAAATGCAGACCAGCGGGCAATCAAGGTGGTTTGGGGAAGTTACTTATGTAGCTGACAGCAAAGGCTGGGTCACGTGATTAAGCGGCCAGCATGTTCATAACCTGTCACTCGGTTTAAGACGTCTTATATACAGGTATTTTGAATATGAACCGCATTCCTCAGCACTGCTGCTAAAGACAAGCGGCAGGGCAGTTTTGGAGGTACTGCTCACAGGGCTAATTAAATCTTTCTATTTTCATACGGGGAATAAATCTTATTCAAGTAAATTTGCCAAGCGAACTATCCTGGATGGGGCAGGGATACGGGTCCAGGCCGGGAACACTAATCGAGGAGTGTAGAGGGTGAAGGTAAGTGTACACTATGTTTGAAGCGTGGACATAGAGGGCAGACAAAAAGGGTAATTCCAGACGAAAGAGGGCAAAGGAGCAAGGGAAGGGATAAAGCACGACAAGGAATAAAGTATGACAAGTGAGCGAAAGGCCACCAGGACCTTTGGCACCAAAGCAGACAAAAATGGCTGGCAGGAGCAGGCAGAATAATGAAAGCAAGGAAGGAGCACAAAAAAAGAGTATAAAAAACTCAAAAAGCGGAATCAAGATGCCATACAGTATAAAAGCCCCCTTAACATGAGACCCGGCCGAAAGGAAAAGGAAAAGGAAAAAGGAACAGGAAAAAGAAAAAAAAAGAAGCAGCTAGTGTGTGCTCCGACACTTTGGGGCGGGCCCAGGATGCCCGGATCAGGTCTTCTTTGGCGATTCAGGTCTGCCACTACACTCATAAGAGTTAGACATATTGTGACAGCATGGGCTGGGATTGCCGGCTAGATAAGATAGGTTGCCAAGGGGAACAGCTTCCTCACGTGAGTTTTTGGTTCGAACATAGAAGAACTTGACTTTGATAACCGCACTTGAAACCCACCAGCTAATACTTGATTCCGCCTGAGCCTCAGGCAAGGCAGCTGGACCTCCTGAAGCAACCATCAGGAGGTGCTTAGCGGAACGTCTTAAATCACCTATGATGTCCTCGGCTGTGTCTCGGGGGGGACTAGCAGATGTCGTGGGGCTGGCAGTCTCCGCTCCAGAAGCATCCGTCAGGAGTCGCTCAGCGGACCGTCCTAACTCTATCAGAATGTCTGCAGCGGAAACTTGGCAAGTACCCGCCGACGGCGGGGGGCTAACCAGCGAACTAGCATTATGAAGTGGTTCTTGTACTAATGCTACGGCCAGATTACAGGCACCGGATTGTGTGTTCCGGTCTATAGGTGGTGTTTTATTCGTGCAAACTATAATTCTTGCCGGTTCGCGAGTGTCAACTGGGGGCTCTGAGTCCTTATCATCAGGAATAGCCGCCAGATTGCTCTTGCTCTAGGAATAGACGGGTGCCCTAACAGGTTCCTTTTGTCTATCAGCCTGGTGCCTCACAAGCCCCAGTATTTGTCTGCCGGGCCTCAGGACAGGACCTTCAGGTAGTGGGACAGAATTAGGGATACTTTGAGCCACATGTGGTATCACCTCCAAGTCAGGCTCTTGATCTACAGAAGGATAAATGACGAATATTTCAGCAAAATCCGATGAAGAGTCCTGAGCTCCGTCTAACCCACCTCAGTTTCGCCCGGAATATACTGCCTTGGCCCGAGTAGGGGTTGGTGTCGCTACACGGCGCGGCACATGCTTTGCTGGAGTGGTTGATTTCGTCAGACAGCACGGCCCCTGCTTTGCTGTAGGGGTTGATATTGTCAAACGGTACACCCCCTGCCTTGCCGCAGTGGCAGAGGATTCTGCCTGGTCATCATTGACATCAGCACTGTTAGACTCCAGCAAAGCCTCCTGCTCAAATCTCGGCTCGTCCGCCCTGGTGCCAATGGCAGAGCTATCACTAATATTCTACTCTGTATAACTATAGGCCAAAGGGGGCAGGGTACTGGGCTCTTGATCATTGGTGCGATACCTTCGAAAAAGCATGTCCATTGGTTCAGATGGCGGACATTGTCACCACCACATGCAGATCTGCGTATCATCATGTAGGACCAGCATTTCAGATAGTGGCAGGGGATCTTCTAGAGAGTCATGTTGCAAAAGGCTACCTTATCTGATGGCGGCAACCAGGTGACGATAGCCGATCCAGGGGGCGAAGTAGCTATTGAGGGCCGTATGCAAGCTCTTAAGTTTGGGTTCGGTCATCTACACCGAGACCGTAACCAGATGTATCTTCTGTATGACATGCTCCAGCCCGTGGGGGAGTGGGTTGTCTGTGCGATAATTAGATAGTTGGTCTATCCAGACGCGTATACTAGGTTATCCAGGAAAACCTAGTATGTAATATTAGTAAATTGAGATGGAGATTAATATGGACAACAAAGGTCTGAACTTACGATCATCTGCAGCCACGGCAGGAGCAGCGGGGACAGCCGGAGGAACGGCGACACCCGAGCGACTCAATTCTTTTGAATGCTTTCTTGCTATATCCTTAAGCAGAAAATCAGGACATTCAGTGAAACACAGGCCGGCATTTGAGTTTCCCTGCCTGAGAGCTGCTCTACCATTGCGGGCCAGGGGTTTGACGATTAGGGCATATGCTTGGATCGCCGTCCACTGGGCAGGGGTGGCTAGTTTCCAGCCCCGGATGCGATTCTGCTCCATACTTCTTTTGATGGAGTCCTGCCAAGGTTTGTACTCAGGACTGGTAGGACTGGGGTCTGGGAAGTGACAGAGGTGTTTGCACCAGGCAATGTCTCCGTCGCCTTGATGGCCCTTCGTTCTAGGATGAGTAAGTCCGCTCGTTGATGCGGGCGTGATGGGAGAGAGGGCATATCGCGGCCTTTGGCAGGTGGATTATTTCTGCAGTGGCGAGTTTTAGGACAATATTCTGCTTGACAAAGATCAAAGAATAATGATACACTCTAGATGCTATACACCTATGAGAAAGTAAGAGAGCGGATGGATATGTTGGGGTCAGATGAGTCTTTCGCGGACTAAATTCAGGAGCTAGGATTATTCAGGTTAGCGATTTTGTCAAAATAGATAGAGAATGAATAGAGTATATACCACAGAGATGAATAGTGTTCTCGGTACACTCGAGTGACAACTGGTGCTAGAGGCCGGCCGGCGGAAAGTGCATGGGAAAAGCGGGTGAGAAGAGTTCTGGTCAGTTTGTGTTTGATGAGAAGTGATGGAGAGAGTGAAGGAAGGAAGGAGTTTTTTTTTGTTTTTTTTTTTACCTCGTATATTCATTGTTTTAAGGTACAAGAAATGACATGCATCGTCAGATATGGCCAAAACAAAACCCACAATCAAAAACATAAATCAAACAAAACAAAACCTAAAACAAAACTATTCCTCCAACGCATACGAACATATACCTAGCTGATATCTTCCACAAAAACAAGTATACTCATGTCGCAAAAAATAAAACAAGGAAAAACAAAAACAAAGTTCATAATCATAAACTCAAAATTCACTATGCGGCAGAAGTGGCAATGCAAATCTTCAGGGGTCTCGTTCTGGTGTCTGATATGCCTTCAAGAAGGTTTGCTGACGGGAAACGACGCGGAGGGCGCGGGACTCCGTGCGATAATGGGGGGGTGGCCTGGGGGTGGTTGTGCAGGGGGGAAACAATATAAGAAGGCATGTCAGGCGGGAAGCCAGTGGCCGTGGCAAGGATGTAGTTGGCAAGACCTTTGAGAAGAGAGGCCGACTCCCAAAGGCGGGAGGTTGGATTCAGCGGCAGGTCCCTTGGGAGAAAGAGGGCTCTGGCTTCGGCTCTTTCGCAACAGGGGTTGATGGCGTGTTCGAAGTCCTCCAGGCCATCGTTGCATCTGGGGCACGTGAAGCGTTGGTCAAGGTTGTACTAGGATGGGTGTCCTGCAAGATAGCTCTTCCTAGACCTCATTTGGTGAATTCTCTCAACCAAGAAACGGGGGAGACCCATGAAGGGGTGGGGGGACAGGGAAGGGAGGAAGTGGTAGTAAGGCGGGGGGGCAAACTTTAGAGACCAGTGTGAGATGAGGTGTTGTCTTAGCAGAATTTTCATCTTCCTATAGGCCTTTAACATAAGGGCGGGTTCTGGCAGGATCCTATCTGAGCGGCAGGCCTCAGACCGGATCATGGGAGAGAATGGGGGATCGTTCAGGGCTTTAAATGGGTCGTGAACAATTTGTGTCTAGTGGAAGATACTTTCGGCACCTTACTGAAGGGGTGGACCAGAGGAGCAGGAGGTAGTTTGGTGGGAGCCTGGTGGTGTACTGGCGGGCCAAGTCTAGGGCCCTCCAGTCATCAAGTCCAAGGTGGGAGGGGTGGAGTCTGGCAGCCGCTGTATTGGTAGACGGGGGCAATCAGGAAAGCCGGAGGCCAGCTAGCCGCCTCTGATGGCTGGCTAGGAGGGCAATGGGAGGGAGGCACGCCTCGTGAGAGAGGGCACCTGTCGGGGTGGCTGAGAAAGAGCAAGTGACCCACCTGAGCACCTGTCTCCAGAAGACTTCCATTCTGCCCGTCATCTTCTGGCCAGGTGAAAAGAGGTCTCCCCCGAAGGAAGGAAAGAGCTTTTTTTTTTTTTTTTTTTTGTATCAAGTATATTCAGTTACAACCACCAAGGCCTGAAAACTACATGCAGCGCAAGCTATGGCAGAAAAAAGCCCCACAATCCATCCCGGCGCCAGTGGAAAAAGCCATTATCCCAAGACCCTCTGGTGTGGGCCCAACCGCATGATCACTGAACAAGAGAGAACTGCAAAGCCAGCTAAGCGGAACACAAAGTAAATCCCCAAAACCCCACGAGCAGGAAACAACAGGAAAACCACTTGCCATAACCTCCTACCACCTAAAAAATCAAAAACCCGTCTGAGGACGACGAACAAGAAGAGTAAAGCCTATCCAATACAAAATGAAAGGAAAGACAGACAAGAAAGCCATGAGAAGAAAACCCAGCCAAGACTTAGAGTAGAAAACTACACTAAAGAACTCAAAAGGGGGCTCTCCATCACCCGTTGTAAAACTGGGGCAATCATAACACAAAAGAGACCGGAAAGCAATTACACCGATCCAAGGAATTGAGTTAGCCCAAGGAGGTAGTGCAATACCATGGACTGCCGTAACCGAGGAGAGCGACCATGGGCAGTCTCGTGGTGAGAGTGAAGCGACCAGCCAGTGTGAATGCCAGCTAAAAGGAGTGACCGGAGCCGACCGTGTAAGCGGAGGGTCCCGGCGGGACATGGGAATGGCTGTAACCGAGCTGCGGGACGAAACGATGGGATGTGGAGAGGCGGTAGAGGGCAAAACAACTCGCCAGAAACAACCGACAAACAGGCCATGCCCCCATGTTTTTCGACCGAGAGACGAAGGCGAGTACCGCGAAGTTACTAACTGAAGCTTTCCCTAGCGAGTGACAAGCCAACGACCAAGGAGGTACTTCCACCGAGGTCCGAACACCGTAACGCCAACCACGAACGTAGAAAGAGGTAAAGCCGACCGTGGGCAATCGCTAAGCGAGGCTTGCGAAAGCGGGACGAGGAGAGAAGATGAGAATGGCCTTCAAGCAACCCATAGAACAACGCTTTCTCAAGGCGAAGCCATAATCGAGGAAGAAGCAGGTAGTATTATCACCCTCATAGGCAACGAGGCCATCAGAGAAGGGGAGAGGGAGGGGGTGGAGTTGACGATGATTTCTCATGGTGTTGAGATTTCAATCGCCGGAGGTGTAGAGGTGATCGTTCATGGAAGGAAGGAAGGAGTTTTTATTTTCATTTTTTTTTTTTTATATCATGAGTTCATTGTTGTTAGGTACAAGAAGCTTGGTGCAGCGGTGGCTATGGAAAAAACAAAACCTATATATCAAATTACCAAAACAAAAGAAACTATAAACCCTGTTCCTCCATGAACTAGCATGTGAAAGCACGTACGGGCGCTTCCATAACCAACTTAATGAAACAAATATTACCTGACTAAAGAAAAAACCCAAAAGTCAAAGTCTTGCTAAAGGATACGAAAAACAATTTTCAACAAAAGTATAAGAGCAAAAGCAAAACTTAAACAAAGTCTCGTCCAGCATTCGGCTCCTGGGAGGGTGAGGGGTGATGGGTGGGCCACAAATGGGACATTTCAATGGGGAAACCACTCTGAGTGGCGAAGAGGCATGACTTGAGCCCGGCGACGGAGTCCGGGTCTGTCCAAATGGGATTTCCCAGCTGAAGGCTTGAAACCGTGCTAAGAAAACGGTTGCGGGCCTGTAAACGCTCAGGGCATGTGAGAATGGCGTGCTCTATCATTTTCGGGTTCGAGGTAGCACCTGGGGCAGGTGTTGTCCAGGTTCTCCAGACTCCAAGAGGGGTGGGCGGCCAGGTAGCTCTTCTGGGCTCTCATCTGGTGTATGCGGCCGGCCGTGAACTTATCCAGCCCTATGAAAGGTAGTGGGGTGAGTGAGGCGGGGTAATGGTAGTATCGGGGAGGGGGGGCGAGGGTGTTCCAATCTTCGATGAGCAGGGCTCGTGCCTGTTGTTTCAGGGGGTTGTAGGTTCTGAGCATCAGGGCAGGCAGGGAGATATTCTCCTCAGGGGGGGGGGTCGCTTTGAGTATGAGGGGCATTCTGGAGAGACCCGCGGACAGGGGGAGTGTAAGGTGTGCCAAAGCGTCAATTGGGAGGTGTTTCCTTATGGGTGGGGAAGGGACAGGAGTCTTCCAGTTGAGGGGGAGGTATACCGATGAGAGACCCTTATTGAGGGGCCTGGCTATGTCCTAGGCCCAGTAGACGGATAGTGATGGGATGTCTGGCGGTAGTCTGGCGGCCGCAGGGTTGAGAGTAGGGGCGGAGCATGCGATCCGGACGGCCAGCGGGCGCCTTTGGTACGTACAATAAGGGGCCATGGGTGGGAGGCAGACCTCACGTGAGAGGATGCCAGTAGGGGTGGCTTGGAAACAGTTGGTAACCCATCTCTGGACCTTCTGCCAGAAGACATCCATGCATCCGGTGAAGAGGGTGTTGGGGGAGAAGAGGTCAGCACCATATATCAGGATGGGGAGGATCATGCCTGTGGACAGGCGGTGGTTGAGGTATGCCTTACGCCAGCCCCGGGAGGGGAAAGTCTCTTGAGAAAAGCAAAGACAGCCTAGACCAGCGCTAGGCGTTTTTCGAAGTGTTGGGTTGTGTTCAGGGACGGGGTGAACCAGAACCCCAGCCAGAGCAGGGACTTGGCTGGGCTGAAGACCTGCCTTTCGAGGGCGCTGGGTAGAACGCACCACGGGGACCTCTCGCTAGGAGTCCTCCAGTGCATCAGTTCTGTTTTTGGGATGGAAAAGGCCATGTCTATCTTGTTGGCTTTAGCGGAAATGGTTGCAAACAGTCTTTGCGGCTTTCGGATGTTGGTTCTGTGGCTGTGGAATGCCACCGTTATGGAGAAGTCATTCACGTAAGAGACTGTGAGGCCCTTCGGGATGTCGAGGTGGAGGGAGGCCACTTAGATCAGGAATATAAGAGGGGAGATTGGGGAGCCTTGGGGGGTTCCAACCGAGACTAGTGCTGAAATGTTTGGGGATCCCTGGAAGAGTAGGGTGCACCTCCTTTCCGTCAGGAAGGCGGAGACCCAGTCCATCAAGTATGAGGCGGTGTTTCTGGTGAGAAGGATTCTGCGTAAAGTTGGCATGTCAACTTTGTCAAAACCTGCCTTTACGTCAAGGAAGAGTGAGGAGACCTTAAGGCCGGGTCTTTGTAGGGTTCGGATCTCATGTACAAGAGTGGCGCAGGCATCCGAGGTGCTCAGGCCCGGGAGGGAGCCGTATTGATTGCGGTGAAGCAGGCCATGGGACCTGGCTGTGCTGAGGAGACGGACGCACATTACCCTCTCTAAGATCTTGGAGATGGTTTTCAGGAGGACGATGATGCTGAAAGAGGCTGGGGAGTCGTAGGAGGGGTTCCCTGGTTTGTTCAGAATGACGCCATTGGCCACCTTCAAGGAAGGAGAGTGGTATCCGAGAGTAACTAGGGGAGCAAGGTGGGAGATGAGTATGTCAGGGTAGTATGCGTTCAGTGTTTTCCACACCGAGTACGGGACTCCATCGGGGCCGGGTGCGAGGAGGGGGAGGAGGCTGTGAGGGCCTTCGTTATTTCTTCCTTCTTCAGGGGGGGAGCGTCTGCGTGTTTTTGCAGGCGTCGGGGAGGGGGCACTTCCCTCTTCGGAGGGAAGAAGTGCTCGAGGAGGGCTTCATTGATTCCCTTAGGGTCGGTGGCGTTTGGGAGTGAGGGGAAGCGTTGGGTCTTTCAAGTAGCTACCAGCTTCCGTGCCGTCCAGATATTGTTGGAAGTAGTGGAGGCCAGCAAGGCCGACCAGTATGAGCTTTTGGCCCTCTTGATGGCCTTGAAGTATGCATTTCTGAGGAGTCTCGTCTGGTTGAACTGTACTGGGTCTTGGGCACATCTTGCCTTCCTGGAGGTTTTGTGGAATTCCTTCCTGAGGTTTGTGAGCAACGGGGTCCACCAAGGCTTGGAATGGAGGGATGGGCGGGAGAGAGGGGCTGCCTGTAGGAGTATTGCCATCAGTTGCCCGAAAGAAGATGAGAACCACTCATCCAACTGGGCCGGCGAGGGGCAGCGAGGGGCAGGTGGGACGTTGAAGGAGCTAAGGGGGTCTTTCAAGTCATCCCAATCGAGGTGGTCCCACTTAGGGCGAGGCGGCTGTGGTGCGTCTTCCATAGGCTTAAAAGAGATGAGGATGGGGATGTGGTCTGATCTTGTGGATGGCAGGTCGGAGGACCACTCGCAGAAGGTGGAATAGAGCCCCGCATTAGTGAAAGCAAGATCAATTGTGCTAGGGCGTTCGGACGGTCCCCAGGGGAAGCGGGTGTGTACCCCCGGGTTGTTGAGCAGCAACATGTTCATATCAGCTGCCAGGTTGAAGTACGGGGAGGACTGGTTGAGGTTGTGTCTGGAAAAGGAGCGGGAAGGGTCTGCGGAGGGGTGGTGTATATTGAAATCCCCTGCGACCAGGCAGGGGTAGTCAAGGTCTCAGAAAGCCTCTTCAGGGGAGACGGTATTAGGGAGGCCCGGGCAGGGCCTGGAGTAAACGTTCATGAAATAACAGGTAGTATGTCTGGTACCGAAGGCACCATTCGAGAAATCGATGTCGACCCACATCAGGTCTTCATTGGTATCCGAAAAAACTGGGAGAACAGCGTGGTGAGCCAAAAAATTCAAGGAGTAGTTGGTGGCCACCCTCGGGCGGTCTGAGAGTGGGGCGAAGGATTTAAAACCAGCAAAGCTGGGTACAAAGGAACGACAGGAAGGAGGGTCCTGAAGCAGGACTACATCGGGGGAAACTCCACCAGAAAAGGTGGAACAAAAGGAGAGAAGTACATCCCAGCTCCCGAGGCTGTTGTGCTGAACGATCGTGATGTTGTTTAGGAAGGCCAGCTCCCTGGAATAGTTTTTGGGCCTTCTTTTCATTGCGGGGCCTTGCCCGAGAGTTGGCAGGAGTCATGGAGGCGCGACAGTCCTGGAGGGGCCAGGAGCAGAGAGTCGGTATTGGTGTTCTGTACAGCGCTGACCTTGGGCTGACGAGAGCGGGTAGTGGCCACAGAGCCATCACTGGGTCCAGCGGCTCTGCAAGCAGGTGGGGCATCTGAGCCATCCTCTTCCAGATCCATTTCCTCTTCACTATCCGAGGAGCCAGAGGATCTTGGAGGAGGTGGAGGGGGCTCTTGTTGGAGGGACAGGGCAGGCCTTGCACTCTTTGGAGAAGGCATGGTGGTGATTTCCACAGTTGGGCCAGTGGGGAGAGGAGGTGGGGCAGCAGTCTGCAATGGCCTCAAGGTGGCCGTCTTTGGGGCAGGTGGGGTTCTGGCACCTGTGAGCGGCGCGGCTATGGTGAAGCGAAGAATAGGAGCACGTGGGATGAGTTTGGGGGCTGTGTTGAGTGCCATAGCCGAAACGGTAACAGTTCCTTCACTGGGTGTAGCTGTTGGCCAAGAAGGCTTTCTCAACCTTGAGGTGTTTCGAGTAGAGGTGGATGCATTGGAGGAGGGTGGTGGCTTGAACGGGGTCAGCGGTAACCACTACCGAATAAGCTTCTTTAGCGGTTCTAGTATCTTGGTCAGTGTTAAGGAACCTGGCCGAGAGGATTGGGGTCACTTTCGCATGGGCAATTGAGTCCCTAATTCGTGGGAAAAGAAGGTTATGGTCAGCGGGGTGTTCGCAAATTGGAATACCGTGTATAGCCAGCTGAACTGCCATGGAAGAGGTGGAGAAGGTGAGCCATGGGTTGTCCCCGGTGGGGAAGGTCTGGTTGAGCTTGCGAGGGAGAGCATTGATGTATGGTGAGTACACTGTGGCGGGAGGGTTGAGGTCGGTGCCTGTGAGGGAGACAGCCTCTCGATCATTGACCTTAGCGATGAAGTCTTTTGGGAGGAGGCAGTTGGTTTGTGAAAGCGCCGAAGCAATGAGGTCTGGCAGGGAAATCTTTATCTTATCCGCGAGGGGGTGGGGGCCAGGAGTTGTCCCAGGGACGAAAAACCTTCGAGAGGCATTTGCTAGGGCGGGGTGAGATCTGGGAGAGGTATTGTTGCGTGAAGTGACCTTCAGGGCAGAGGCGTTCCCTTTGCCTTTGCGCCTGTTGCCGGGGCTGCTCAAGGCTGCCTGGGCATAGGTGGTGGGGGTAGGGGCCCTGGGGGCGTACTCTGGGTGGGAGGAGATGGGGTTGAAAAGTGACAGGTCGTAATTACCGGCCCGAAACTGGCCAGCTTCCCACGAGTCTGGGAAGGCCTTCGCATAAAGCTCCGGGTCGCCGAATATTTTCTTTAGCTCGGTGTCATAGAAGGGGCAGTGTGAAGCGGGGTTGGGGAGGTCCCCCGGGATTGGCCGGGAGGATGAGGGATTTTTACACGG
>QOVD01000502.1:0-75615 GCA_003521225.1 Tuber microsphaerosporum | reverse complement strand
ACGGGTTCCCCCCCTTACTGTCGCCCCACCCTTTACAGGGCCTTTCTCGCTTTGTTGCAGGAAGGATCCATCAGATGAGGGCCGGGAATAGTTATCTCGCTGGCCACCCTTCCTGGTACAACCATGACAATCCAACTCTCTGCCCCCGCTGCGAGACGGGAGTCGAGGACTTTCAACATGCCGTCCTAGCCTGTCCTTCAAGATCGGAAGCGCGCTCCCTTTTCCTCCCAAGGGACTTGACACTGGCCTCCCCGTCCCCTCTTTGGGACTCCGCCTCTCTACTAAAAGGACTGTCCGGATACATCCTCTCAACAGGCACAGGGTTTCCCCCAGACATGCCGCCTTACTCTGTGCCACCCCCTTCGGTAGTCCCCTCTGTCACCCCACCGGCGCCCCCCAGAAGAGGACCTCGGCCGACGCTCCTCCCCTCCGGTAACCTCCTAGAAGGTATCACAGATACCCGTACCAGGGCATTGTTGATTTGTAACGCCCCTGTTATTCCTTAGTTTCGTAAATCTTTGGTTTTTTCCTGGTTTGCGGTTTGTTTTTTGATTGCCAGGATTTGTTTTTTGGTATTTATACGTTGTTTTTGTTACCTGTATCAGATGCGACTGGGTTCGTCGCCACTGGAGGTTTCGTTTTGTTTTTGAGGTTTTGCTTGTTTGTTTTTGTTTTGTGTTTGTGGGTTTTGTTTTGGCCATATCTGATGATGCACGCTATTTCTTGTACCTTAAAACAACGAATATATGATATGAAAAAAAAAAAAAAATGAAAAAAAAAAAAAAAGAAAAAAAAAACCTTCCCGGTAGTTACCCCGCTCCTTTGGTCTGCCTCCCCGGTAAGGTGTTGCAGGCACCTCCCACTAGACACAATTATCCACAACTTGTTCAAGACCCTCAATGATCCCCCTTTTTTTCCCATGATCAGGTCAGGAGTGGCCCGCCTCAACAGGGTCCTCCCCCACCCGGCACTCATGTCAAAAGCCTACAGGAAGATGAAAGTCCTCCTATGACAGCACCTTGTCACCTCTTGGACTCGGAATTTCCCCCCTCCTCCCCATTACGTTTTCCCACCCTCCCTGACACCCCTCCGCTTTATTGGCCTCCCGCGCTTCACAGCGGGAAGAATCCATCAAATGAGGGCAGGGAAGAGTTATCTTGCAGGACACACCTCCTGGTACAACCTTGATCAACCCACCACGTGCCCCAGATACAACAACGGCCTGGAGGATCTCAGTCATTCCATCGTTACTTGTAGTGAAAGAGCCGAAGCATGAGCCCTTTTCCTCCCGAGGGATCTCTTGCTGAGTCCAACCTCCCCCCTTTGGGAGTGGGCCTCTCTTCTCAAAGGTCTTGCGAACTACATTCAAGCCACCGCCTCTGGCTTCCCGCCAGACATGCCTCCATACTCCATTTCCCCTCCTGGCCACTACCCTCAGGGAACACCCCCGTCAGCTCAAAGGACCTCCAGCCCCCCCAGACGTTTCCCCTCAGCGAACCTTCTTGAAGGCATCTCAGACACAAGAACCAGAGCCCTGCTGATTTGCAATGCCCCCGCCCCCGCGTAATACAAATGAAGCTTGTGATTATAAGATTTTTTCTTGTATGTTTCCTTGTTGTATGTTTTTGCGACATAAGTGAACTTGTTTTTGTTGAAGTTATCAACTGCGTATACATTCTTACCGGTCAGAGGAGAAGTTTTGTTTTAAGTTTTGTTTGATTTTTTGTGTTTTTGTTTGGGGGTTTTGTTTTGGGCATATCTGACGATACATGTCATTTCTTGTACCTTAAAAATACGAATATATGAGATAAAACAAAAAAAAAACAAAAGAAAAAAAGAAAAAAAAAGAAAAAAATACCGTATGGGTAGTTACCACGAACAATCTCCTCTCCACCTCCGGCGATTGAAATCTCAACACCATGAGAAATCATCGTCAACTCTACCCCCTCACTCTCACCTCCTTTGAATGCCTCACTGCCTCGGAGGGTGACGACACTCCCTTCTCCTTCCTCTATTATGGCCTCGCCTTGAGAAAGTGTGGTTCTAGGGGTTTTTTGAAGGCCCTTCTTATCTTCACTCCCAGTCCTGCTTTCGCAAACCTCGCTTAGTAATTGTCCACGGTCGGCTTTACCTCTTGGTACGTTTACAGTCAGCTTTACGGTGTCCGGACCTCGCTGGAAGTACTTCCTTCGTGGCCTGCTGGCCCCTTGCTGGGGAAAGCTTTGGTTAGTAACTTTGTGGTACTCGCCTTCGTCTCTTTGTCAGAAAACATTCATCCATGGCCTGTTCGTTGGTTGTTTCTAGACAGTTGTTTTGCCCTCCACCCCCTCTCCACGTCTCATCGTTTCGTCTCACAGCTTGGTTACAACCACCCCCACATCCCGCCGGCGTCCTCCGCTTACACAGTCAGCTCCTGTCAATCCTTTTGGCTGGCATCCTCCTTGCCTGGTGGCTCCAGTCGCCCCTAGCTACTGCCCATGGTCGCTCTCCTCAGTTACTGCAGTCCATGGTATTGCACTACCTCCTGGGGCAAACTCAATGCCTGGGATCGGGGTAATTGATTTCCGGTTTCTTTCGTGTTATGATTGTCCCAGTTTTACAATGGGTGATGGCCAGCCCCCTTTCGAGTTCTTTGGAGTAATTTTCTATTCTATGTCTCGGTTGTGTTTTTTTCTCCTGGTGTTCTTGTTTGTCTTTCCATGCATTTTGTATTAGTTAACAACTGGTGATGGCCGGCCCCCAATTAAGTTCTTTAGTGTAGTTTTCTATTATATTTCTCTGTTGGGTTTTCTTCTCATGGTGTTATTGTTTGTCTTTCCTTTCATTTTGTATTGGTTAGGCCTTACTCTCCTTGGTCGTCGTTATCGGACAGGTTTGTGATTTTTTAGCTGATAGGAGGTTACAGCAAGTGGTTTTCCTGTTGTTTCCTGCTCCTGTGGTTTTGGGAATTTACTTTGTCACCCGCTTAGCCAACTTTGTACTTCTCTCTTATACATGGGATCGTGCGGTTGGGCCCACCCCAGAGGGTCTTGGCATCATGCCTTTTTCCACTGGCGCAGGGTTGGATTGTAGGGCTTTTTTCTACCATAGCTTGCGCTTCATGTAGTTTTTGGGCCTCCGTGGTTATAACCCAATATACTTGATACAAAAAATGAAAATGCAAAATGAAAAAAAAGAATGAAAAATGAAAAAACCGTCCGTGTAGTTACCACAAATGATCTCCCCTCGACCTCAGTCGATTAAAATCTCAACACAATGAGAAATCATCGTCAACTCTACCCTCCTCCCTCTTCCCTCTTTTGATGGCCACACTGCCTAGGAGGGTGATGCTACATCTCCCCTCTCCCCTCTGTTCCCCTCCTGATGGCATTGCTCTCGGGCAGTCTTTGTCTAGGGGGTTCACTGTCGCTTTCTCTCATCTTGCCCACTTTTCCTTTCCTGCCCTCGCTTAGCGATTGCACACGGTCGACACACCCTTTCTTGTCAATGGCCTCTCGTGGGTTCGGACAATCAGTAAAGTAGTGGCCCCAGTGGCTCTGCTCCCTGGTATTGCACTCTCTCCTGGGAACTTTGTTTGGTACGGTCCGCATTGTCGAAAAGCTGTAATCTTCTTTTGGTCAGTCAGTCTCATACTTCTTGATTGGGTCTACCACTCCGCTCTCCTTGTTTCTTTGGTCGTTCGTCCCGTGGCTCAGTTGCAGCCCCCCCCTTGTCTTTCGGCCGCCTCTCATGCGGTCAAATTCTCCTCTTCGGGCTGGTACCCTACTGCCCATCTTCATTTTGGTTTTGTTCCAGAGGGTTAGTTTGACTTTTCTTACGCCACACGGCCCTGGGTTTCTTTGATTGCGTCGTTCTCTTCATGGTCGGTCTACGGCCAGCCGCTTCCGCTCCATACATGTTATGGCTTTGAGGTTCCGCACAGCCCCTTCGTGGGGAAAGCAGATGGGGTATGTTGGGGGGAACAGTAGTATGCTTGTAGGCTTCTCGTTTAGGGTCTCTCTGTCGTTTGGTTTCTTACTTCCTGCTTGTCTGTGGAGTGTTTGTCGGAGCTCAGGCCTGTGATGGTCTTCTGTAGTTTTCTCCCTAGAGCCCCGGACATGTATGTGGCTTTCCGCTCCTGTCGGGCATGGTGAGGGGATTTTTAGCAGAAGGAGAATTGGGATGGACTGATGTTGGATACACCGGGTATTTGGGGTCATAGCTGGAGCTGCATACTCTTTTCGTCCCGTAACTAGTCTTGTACTGTAAGCCTAATACGAAATAAAAGTTGAGACAAATAAAAAAAAAAAAACACCATCCATCTAGTTCCTAATAAGGGTGGGAAAGAGCTATCTTGCAGGACACCCCTCCTGTTACAACTGCGACCTACCCACCAAGTGCCCGAGATGTAACGACGGCCTGGAGGACCTCGAACACGCCGTCAATACCTACCATGAAAGAGCCGAAGCTAGGGCCCTCTTCCTCCCGAGGGACCTGCCACTGGCCCCATCCTCCCCGCTCTGGGGATCGCCCTCTCTCCTCAATGGTCTTGCCAACTCCATACTTGCCACGGCCATGGGCTTTCCTCCTGACATGCCATCTTACCCAAACTCCTCCTCTCTGCTGCCCCCGCAGGCAACCCCCCCGGCCCCTCAAGGGAGAGGGCGCCCTTACCGTCGTTTCCCAATAGCCAATCTTCGTGAAGCTATATTGGACGCTAGGACATGCGCCCTGATGATCTTCATTGCCCCTGCCTCTGCGTTGAAGTTTAAAGTTATGATTATGATTATGATTTTTCTATATATTTCCTTGTTATGTGTTTTGCGATTTAGTGACATGAGTATACTTCGTTTGTGTTAAAGGTTTTGATAGGGTATATGTTGGTACGCGATGGAGGATTAGTTTTGTTTTAAGTATTGTTTTATTATCTTATGTTTTTGTTTGTGGGTTTTGTTTTGGCCATATCTGATGATGCATGTCATTTCTTGTACCTTAAAACAATGAATATATGAGATAAACAAAAAAAGTGAATATAAGAAAAGTCAAAAACAAAAAAGAGAAAAAAACCGTCCTGGTAGTTACCACGAATGATCTTCTCTACACCTCTGGCGATAGAAATCTCAACAGCATGAGAAATTATCGTCAACTCCATCCACCTCCCTCTTCCCTTTTCTGATGCCCTTGTTGCCTAGAAGGGTGACGCTACATCTCCCCTCTCCCCTCTGTTCCCCTCCTGATAGTATTGCTCTGGGCCAGTCTTAGTCTGGAGGGTTCATGGTCGCTCTCTCTCCTCTTCCCCGCTTTCGCTTGGGTGCCCTCACTTAGCGTTTGCACATGATGGGCAACCTCCTTTCTCGTCAATGGCCATTCAGAGGTTCCGGCAATCAGTGAAGTAGTGGCCCCGGTGGCTCTGTTCCCTGCTATTGCACGCTCTCCTGGGATCTCCGTTTTGTAGGGTCGGTATCGTCAAAAACTCTGATCTCGCTTTGGTCTATGGGTCTCGCCCTTGTTGATCGGGTCTACCCCTCCCCTCCCCTGTTTCTTCGGTCGTTCTTCCCATGACTCGGTTACCGCCGCCCCCTCATCTGCCGGCCACCTTTCATGCAGTTGGCCTCTCCTCTTCCGGCTGGCACCCTACTGCTATCTTCATCTTGGTTGTGTTCTGGAGATTTATTTTGACTTCTCTTACGCCACACGGCCATGGGTTTCTTCGATTGCGTTGTTCTCTTCACGGTCTGTCTACGGCCCGCCATTTCCACTCTATACGTGCTCTGGAATTTAGGTTACGCACGGCACCTTCGTGGGGAAAGCTGATGGGGTATGTTGGGGAGACAGTAGTATGATTTTGGGTTTCTCATTTAGGGTCTTACTGTCATTTGGTTTCTTACTTTCAGCTTGTCTGTGGAGGATTTTGTTGGAGCTCAGGCCCGTGATTGCCTTCTATAGTTTTCTACCCATAGTACTGGACTTGTATGTGGGTTTCCGCTCCAGTCAGGCAGGGTCAGAGGGTATTTAGTAGGGGGAAGTCCGGGATGGACTGATGTTTGATTCACTTCAGGTCTTTGGGGTCATAGCTGACACTCCACACCCCTTTCGTCCTGTTGCTGGTCTTGTACTGTTAGCCTTAGAACGATAATATAAATTTGAAAGACAAAAAAAAAAAAAAAAAGAGGAAAAAAGAGAAACAAGAGAAAAAAAAGACTGTCCGGGTAGTTACCATGAACGATCTCCTCTACATCTCCTGCGATTGAAATCTCATCACCATGAGAAATCATCGTCAACTCCCTCCTCTCCCTCACCCCTCCTCTGATGGCCTAGCTGCCTAGGGGGGTGATGTCACTCCCTTCTTGCTCCTTAGCTCTGGCATTGCCTTGAGAAAGTGTTGTTCTAGGGGTTGTGTGAAGGTCCATCTTATCTTCTCTCCGTGCCTCACTTTCGCAAGCCTCGCTTAGCGATTGCCCATGTTTGGTTTTACTTCATTCTACGTTTACGGTCTTCGTTATGGTGTCCGGACCTCAGTGAAAGTACTTCCTTGTTCGTTGGCTTGTCCCTCGCTAGGGCAAGCTTCGGTCAGTACCTTTGTGGTACTCGCCTTCGTCTCTCGGTCGGAAAACATTCAGGCATGGTCAGTTTGTTGGTTGTTTCTGACGAGTTGTTTTACCCTCCACCCTCTCTCCTTGTCATGTTGTTTCGTCCCGTGGCTCGCTTACAGCCACCCCCACGTCCCACCGGTGTCCTCGGCTAACATGGTCGGCTCTGGTCTCTCCTTTTTGCTGGCATCCATACTGCCTGGTGGCTCCACTTGCCCCCGGCGATTGCCCATTGTCGCTAACCACAGTTACGGCAGTTCATGATATTGCACTACTTCATTGGGCTAACTCAATACCTTGGATCGATGTAATTTCTTTCAGGTTTCTTTCGTTTCATAATTGCCGCAGTTTTACCATGGGTGATGGCTGGCCTCCTTCTGGGATCATTAGTGTAGTTTCTATTCTATCTTTCGGTTGGGTTTTCTTTCTCATAGGTCTTGTGGTTTGTCTTTTCTCTCACTTTGTATTGATTAGACGTTTTCCTCCTTCTTGTGCTGCTTAGCCTGGTGTTTTGATTATTGGGGTAGGAGGTTACTGTAAGTGGTTTTCCTGTTGTTTCTTGCTCATGAGGTTTTGGGGATTTGCTTGGTTATCCGCAGAGCCTGTTTTGTATTTTTCTCTTGTTTACGGGATCGTGCAGTTTGGCCCACACCAGAGAGTCTGGAGATCATTGCTTTTTCCACTGGTGCCGGGTTGGATTATTAAGGTTTTTCTTGGCCATATCTTACGATGTTTGTCTGGTTGTACCTCTATTGTTGAAAACAATGCAAATCTGATATAAAAAAAGCAAAAGAAAAAGGAAAAAAAGGAAAAAGAAAACTCTCCATGTAGTTACACATTTACGGTCGGCACTGCGGTGTCCGGACTCTATACCCAAGTACGACTTCATCTCCCGAGCTTTTACCTTTGATAGAGAATCCTTCAGTAAGTAACATCTTGGTCTTGTCTTTCGTTTCTGGTTCGGAAAACGTTCAGCTATGGCCTGCTAGTCTCCTGTTTCTAGCGAGATGGCTGCCCTTCCTCCTCCTTTCTCAGTTTCGTCCTGTTACTCTGTCACAGCTACCCTCCTCTCCCTAGCAGGTACCTCACTACCAGGCAGCTTCTCTCACCCCCCCCCTCCTGACTCTTGCTCACAGTCACATCCCTGGGCTATATGTCGTTATGGTATTGCACTGTTTCCTTGACAGATTGTTCAATGCCTCGGGCCTTGAGTTTTAATAATCAGCCCCACCTTATGTTTTTGGCACCGGCAACCCCACGAGTGTTTACTGCGCAATCTCATATTGAGTATCTCGTTTACCATGGTTATCCTTCCTTCATTCCTTAGGAGTTTATCTTTTTTTGACATCTACATAGAAGGTTTTCCATTTGCATTCTGCATTAATGTTTTTGTGGATTTCCTTTATCATCCAGCGGGGCTCGGCCGGCTGCGGCAATAGTGTTTCTTTTGGTAGGAGGGGTTTGTCTGATGTGCGAGATGAGCGGTTGGGCCCATTCATGAGTGTCTTGGGGTGATGGATTTTTCCTTGGTCCATGGGGCAATTGTTTTTGGAATTAAGGGTTTGTTTACGCCATATCTAATGATACATGCGAGTTCTTGTACCTAACAACGAATACATGATATTAAAAATATAAAAAATAGAAAAATAAAAAATACAAAACCCTCCGGGTAGTTACACAAGCTTCTGGTTCTCTACACACCCCCCACCTAACATTACACATCTCAACCTGCTTTGCTTCCGAGTCACTTCACACATGCACTCACACTCCAACCGTCCGATCATGGAGGTACCCCCTATCCCGCCTGGGAATCAGGCCTTAGCGGCAGCCATCTCCGGAAGGAACACCCCTTGTTCCTTAGCAAAAAGACAATTTACGTCCTGCGAACCGGATCTGCGCCCGACACATGACGTCCGCCCGGCTCACCCCAGACGCCTGCTACCTCGGGATTCTTGGTTTCTTGCCCAATCGCGCCTATTGCCTTGCAACGCCAATTTCCTTTCTCCAAATACTCCATAGGCTGTGCTCCAGACACCCCCCACCTACATACCTCTCCCCCCTGCCCTATTCTTCCTATCACACCCGGTGGCCCTTGCTCTGCCTGCCCACCCCCCTATTCTTTGTCCCTGATCCTGCCGTCGGGCGCCGACTAGATTCACCTGCTGGCCTCCCAACACTTCACGTTCATCCAAGTCCCTGGCATGAAGAAGGCAAACACAGGGGGGCTCCGGGACTGTGAATTCCCACTCCAGGATCCCCCACTTTGTTCATAGTCTTCATCCAGGGGACCTTTATTTTTCCGTCCGACTGTGTCCGCTGATCTCGGTCTGATTCTGACCGTTTTTCATCTTCTAACCCATCCTCCGCCGCCTATCTCCGACAACAGGCAATTCACTTCTGGCAAAGCGGACTCGCCCCGGACTCCTGGTGCATCCGGATTCTCTTTTTATCAGCCAATTTGCGCCCACTACCTTGTAACGCCAAATTCCTTTCTCCAAACACTCCATACGCGGTGCTCCAGACCCCCCCCCACCTACACACCTCTCCCACCTGCTGTCTTCTTTCTATCATGCCCAGCGGCCCCTTCACGCCCACCTCCTAGTCTTTGTCCCTGATCCTGCCATCGGGCACCAAATAGATTCAGCCGCTGGCCTACCGATACGTCACGTCCATCCAAGTCCCCGGCATGAAGAAGCTGAACACACGGGGGCTTCTGGACTCTGAATTCCGACCCCAGGATCCCCCACTGTGTTCGTATTCTTCATTCCGGGGACCTTTATTTTTCTGTCCGACTGCATCTGTGGGCTGATTCCAACGATTTTTAGTTTACCAACTCATTATCCGCTGCTTCTCCCAGACAGTGTTCTCTCTATCCGGATCAAGGCGGGCTTGTCCGTTTAATCTATAGTTCTTTGTTTTTAATATTTTAGGTTTCTATATCTATCTTCTGAATAAATATATACATCGGAAGTTTCAATAAATGTCATTAAATGTCCGCAGATCAATCCGGTGATTTACTAGCCATTGCCCATCCCAATAAGGAACCACATGTGCCTGCCCAACCACAACTCCAATATCGATTAACCTCATATCCCGACCATTGCGCCGCTTGCAGACTCGCATATGCCCACTTTACCTATGAAATCTGCCACCATTCACGGGATCAACTACTTGAACATAAGCTAGCCGACTTGCAACCCCCGTCCACATATTTCTTATCTTAAAAAGCCCTACCAAGCATGCCACGGCCCTTCCGCGAAGTTCATAATAAATATCCGGCCTGCCAGCCTGTATCCATACCCTATCATTTCTGTCACCGGAGTTTGGGAATTACTTCTTTCCTGTACCGCGCGGACGATGAACCTGGAAGATTTTAGTTGCTTGAAAGTCTGGAACAGGAATGTCGTGCTGCGTGAATAGCTCAGCTGGAGAGAATTTCAGTTCGCTGGGGTCAACTGGGAGCGGCCGTTCATCAGTCGCGGTCTGGTGGATGTAGTTAACCAATTCTGGAGCTAAGTTATCATAAGTAATCTCTAATTCACGGTAAAGCACGAAAAGCGTGCCGACATACAGGGTCCGCCCTTTCAGGACTCGCCGTGAAATGTGGTGGGGCAGGGAGGTCTCTATACCTATTCCTGGACTTGAAACGCTGACGTTGTCATTTCCAACCGCATCGCCAGCTGTCCGTAATACGTCCATTGTCAATAATCTCATTCCAATAGCGTGTTGCCGGCTGTATTGTACCAAGATTTGTTGTGCCACTTTATTTTTATTTGACCTGCGGTACGCTTCCTTGATATGCTCTTCATGTGCCAGCTCACCGATATCTGTGGAATACATTGGAAAAGACCCAAAACGTCGCACATGCTGTACAACGTGATTTAGGTAATACATCTTATCAAAATTGAAGTGGTTTTCCCGCTCAATCAATTTGCCAATTGATTGGCCCTTTCAATCCTGACTTGCCCCAGTGGCCGAGGCCGTTTGGTGGCAGATCCAGTGCCGACCCTAGTGCTCTGCTCATTGTCAATCCCTTCCCTCAATTCCCGATCCTGACGTTCAGCCTGTGCGCGTACAGCCCTAGTTGTACGGAACTCGAGAAATATGTCCTTTGTTTTGTCTAAGGTCCGCAGATAAAGTTCCATGTAACGGAGCGTCTACAGCGTATGACTGTTATACTAAGTTATCCTGGTGAAATCAATCAGTGAGCAGACTCACTGTAATTCCGGCTTGAAAGGTTGTTGTTGAGATCTATCCGGATTTCGCAATGCGGAGGCCACACGGCCGAAATTGGGCGGCCCAGGTTTCGCATTTCCTTGCCTTGCCACTGCGTGACTTCTCGCTAAGCCTTTTTTGGTCCACAGAAACCAGGATATGACGGCAATTCTTTCCAGCTATCATTGAATGCCTGCTGCCATTTATTCTTTTTCAGGAATCCTGCTATCCATTTCATCATATGCTTAAAAAGTCCGAGATAGATGTTGTGTAAAAGGTCAGGTTTCGGAAAGTTAGCGGGGTTTACTCGGTAGAGTCCGGAGAATACATTGCGGTCCATTTTCACCCCTATTTGATAAAAATAGTCCACGATATGGGTGGTTATAGTTTGTTTGTACTCCCTTGTCTTTCGTGCATAATTAGCATAGTCCCGTGGCTTGTATGTGTTTTGTGGATTGTGACAAAGTTCTGTGACCAGAACTTCACACTGCGGGCAGGAATTACTGGTTATTCCGTGCAATGCGGTATGCTCAACATGGTCAGCAATCCAGGCTAATAAGATTGGAACACATACGCGCATTTTTCCATCTGCGCAGTCCATCAGGGCCCCGTCTTTGGCAATCTCCTGCCATGGAGCCAGAATGAGATTGACGACAGCCTACCGAGCATCAGCATTAATCTGCCGCTGGATTTTGTGTGCGCTGAATGATTCATGACTGAGCTTTGGTGGCAGAGGCAGCAATGGAAGTAGTAGGATTGGTATCTTTGTTGGGCTGTTTCGCGTACAGGAAAGGATATTGCCAATCGTTACATATACCAGCCACGCTTTCTTATCTCTCTACAAGTTTTTGAGGTGAGTCTGGTCAGACAATCCGATAACAGGGACTATAGTTGAGGCTGCCGGGAGTGCTTCCTATTAATTTATCTAAGTACTATACAGGTAAGTGATCGCGGACTTATGATACCTGAGTTTCCCACCGCCAATCTGCTGTGTGCATCACTGAGTATAATCGATCACCACTTGCATCATTTTCGCATATCGGCGCATAAACTATATGTCTTCTATAAGCGACCTGCCGGATAAGGTAACAGAAATAGGATTCAATATTTCGGTAGTAGAACCTGGTTACATGTTTCCCGCTCTCTAGCGTTGCCTTGGTCTATGACCAATATTGTCTCAATGGGTCCAGAGTTTCAAGTTGCTTTTCCAAGGTGGAGGCGGACCGAAATGATCGGCGTTGCATACCACCCAAGCCTTGGCCAAAGTAATCGTCAATCTGCGTCTTCGGTACCTTGCTCTGAACAAACCAGCTAGCGCAATTGAAGTCGCACTCAGAACAAAATGGGGCCCATGGATCATCGAGCATGGCCTGGTTAAGCTCCTCTTATCTAACAATATCGCCAATTAGTCTGCCCACGCCGATGATCGTTTGCTGATTACATGGGATCGACTTATCTAACTGTCGGGAAACATCCTCCGAGTCCGAATTATGCTCTATATCACTGCCTGTCTCCTGTTCGCTTCCTGAATCATAGTCTAAATTTGCTGGGTCAGACTCATAGTCAGAATTTCCCCCGCCCTCTGCAAATTCATTTCTGTCACTAGTGACTCGTTGGTTGACTCCTTCATCCTGTATATAAGATGTCACCGCTGATGAAGTTCCTGGCCCACAGTCCGCGATCTCACGGTGGCAATGCATAATATCATGATGTATCGTCCAAACGTGTTTTTCATAGGCAGCAGAGTGCTGTTAACACAGGTAACAATAGGGGCACTTTGTGGCCATCCTCCTCGTGTTTGCCATTCCTGTTCTGTTTCTGTTTCAAGGTGGCAGTATTCGGTAGTGTATCGGCAGCAGGAGCATATGAATATACTCTTGAAAGCTAATCTCCGATAGCTTGTAAACTTGAAACAAAAACAGAGGCGAGTGCCCGTGGTTGTTGGGAGGATCAAGTAGATGTGGTTTAAGCTTTTCATGTTAGGTCTTCGGGCCTCTAGGGGGACCCCTGCGGCTCTTCAGCAGCTCAAAAGTCTATTTCAACCTTATATAAACTTCAAGAAGTAACCTGACGTTCGTCCTAAACCCTTCGTTGTTTGTACAGCGTACCAGTGTTTACCAGATGAAAGCCGTCGACGGCCGATATAAACAATGCCTTTCCTCCTTCCTTCCTTCCCTCTCTCCATCACTTCTCATCAAAAACAAACTAACCTGAACTCTTCTCACCTGCTCTTCCCATCCACTTTCCGCCGGCCGGCCTCCAGCACCATTTCTCACTCTTGTGTACCCCGAACTGTATTCATCCGTATAGTATATACTCTATTTAATCTCGATCAATTTTGACAAAATTACTAACCTGAATAATCCTAGCCCCTGTATTTAGTCCGCGAAAGACTCATCTGACCCCTGACATATCCATCCGCGCCTTCACATTCTCGTAGGTGTGTAGCATCTAGAGTCTATCATTATCCTTCAATCTTTGTCATGCAGAATTTTGTTCTGAAACCCGGCACTGCAGAAATAATCCACATGTCAAAGGCCGCGATAAACCCTGTCTCCAATCCTGCCCACATCAAAGAGCGGACTTATTCACCATAGAATGAAGGTCCATCAAGGCGACAGGAACATTGCCTGGTGCAAACACATATGCCGCTTCCCAGACCCCAGTACTACAAGTCCAGCGTACAAAACTTGGCGGGACTCCATTGAGAGGAAGATGGAGTAGAATCGTATCCGGGGCTGGAAACTAGCTTCGCCTGACCACTGGGCGGTGATCCAAGCCTATGCCCTAACCGTTGAATCCCGGGCCGGCAATGGTAGAGCTGCCCTCTGGCAGTAAAACTCAAATGCTGGCCTGCGTTTCACTGTATGTCGTGATTTTCTGCTCAAGGATATAGCGAGAAAGCATTCAAAAACGTTGAGTAGCTTGGATGTCGCTGTTCCTGCGGCTGTCCCCGCTGCTCGTGCCTTGGCCGCAAATGATGCTAAGTTCGATCCTTTGTTGTCCATATTAATCTGCATGTCTATTGTCTAATATGACATCCTAGGTGTTGCCAGCCCACATAGCATCCGCCTCTGGATAGACCGGCCATCTACTTATCGCAGAGACAACCCTCTCCCCCGCTGGCTGGAGCATGTCACATGGAAGACATATCCGGTCATGGTCTGGGTGGAGATGATCAAACCCACTCTCCAGAGCTTGCATACGGCCCTCGATAGCTGTTTTGCCCCCGGGCTCGGCTATCGTCAGCTGGTTGGCGCCACTAGATATGGCTGCCTTTTGCTACTTGACTCCCCAGAAGACCCCCCGCCACGATCTGAAATGCTGGTCCTACATGATGATACGCAGATCCGCATCTGGTGTGGACAATGTCCGTCATCTGAACCAATGGACATCCTTTTTCGCAGGCATCCCACCAATGATCAAGAGCCTGGTACCCCGCCCCCTTTGGCCTATGGTTATACAGACCAGAATATTAGGGATTGCCCTGCCATTGGCGCCGGGGCTGACGAGCCGAGATCTGAGCAGTAGGCTTCGCTGAAGTCTCACAGTACTGATGACAATGATAGCAAGCGAGAATCCTCTGCCAGGGTGGCAAGGAGGGGTGCGTACTGTGTGATTATATCACCCCATATAGCAAAGCAGGAGCCGCACCGTCTGGTGAAATCAAAAACTGCAGCAAAGCAGGGGCTGCGCCGTGTAGTGACATGAACCCCTACTCGGGTGAAGGCAGTATATAGCGGGCTTAACCGAGGTGCGTTAGACAGAGCTGTGAACTCTTCACCGGAGTTTGCTGGAATATTCGTCCGTAATCCGTCTGTAGATCAAGAGCCCGACTCGCAGGTAATACCACGTGTTGCTCAAGGCATTCCTCATTCTGTCCCACTACCTCAAGGTCATGTCCTGAGGTCCGGCAGACAAATACCTGGGCTTGTAAGATACCAGGCTAATAGAAAAAAAGCACCTGTTAGGGCACCAGTCGATTCCTCGAGCAAGACCAATCAGGCGGCTGTGACCGACGATGAGGACTCCGAGCCCCCAGCTGACAGTCGCGAACTGCCAAGAAACATAGTTCGCAGGAAAAAAAGAGTACCGACAGGCCGGAACACAAAATCTGGTGCTGGTAATCCAGCTGTAGCATTAGTGCAAGAACAACTTCATAATGCTAGTTCGCCGGTTAGCCCCCCGCCGTCTGCAAGTACTTCCAAAGTTTCTGCTGAATACGTTGTGATAGAGTTAGGGCGTTCCGCTGAGCGGCTCCCTACGGATGCTTGAGGAGAGGAGACTCCCAGCCCCACGCCGTCTTCTAGCACCCCGAGAGATACCGCCGAGAACATTGAGGTTGATTTAAGACATTCCACTGAGCAGCATCTCATGGTTCCTTCAGGAGGTCAGGCTGCCTTGCCTGAGGCTCAGGCGGAATCAAGTATTGGCTGGTAGGTTACAAGTGCTCTTATCCAAGTCAAGTTCTTCTACGTTCGAAGTAAAACCTCTCGCGGGAAAGCTGTTCCCCTTGGCAACCTATCTTTTTCTAGCCGGCAATCCCGGTCCGCATTGAGACCATATGTGTAACTCTTATGAGTGCAGTTGCAGACCCAAATCACCCAAGCCGACCCGATTTTTGTGGCCCGGGCCCGACCCAAAGTGTCGGAGCATACGCTTGCCGTTTTCCGTTTTTCTTTTCCCTGTTCCTTTTTCCTTTTCCTTTTCCTTTCGGCGGGCTGTCATGTTGAGGGCGTTTTTATACAATATGGCATATTGATTCCCTTTTTTCTGTATTCTATATTGGTTTTTTGTGTTCATTCCTTGCTTTCCTCATTCTGCCTGCTCCTGCCAGCCATTTTATGTCTGCCCTGGTGCCAAAGGTCCTGGTGGCCTTTCGCTCACTTGTCATACTTTATTCCTTATCGTGCTTCATCCCTTCCCTTGCTCCTTTGCCGTCATTCGTCTGGAATTCCCCTTTTTGTCTGCACTCTATGTCCGCTCTTCTAATATAGTTTACACTTACCTTCACCCTATACCCTTCAAGATTAGTGTTTCCGGCCTGGACCCGTATCCCTGCCCCATCCGGTATAGTTCACTTGGAAAATTTACTTAAATTAGATTTCGTCCCTGTATGATAATCAAAAGGATTAATTAGCCCTATGAGGGGTACCTCTAAGACTGCTCTGCTGCATCTCTTTAGCAGCAATGGTGAGGAATGCGGGTAATATTCAAAATACCTGTATATAAGATGACTTAAACCGAGTGACAGGTTATGAACATGCCGGCCCCTTAAGAACGCGACCCACTCTTTGCTGTCAGCTACAGTATGTACCTCCACCAAACAACCTTGATTGCACGCTGGTTTGCATTTCCTGACGCAATATACATTTGCTAACAATAACCATATATTGAATTCGGCCTATCCTGACAACTAATATCTCAATTCCACAGCTACTACCCACTGCCGACATATCACGTCAAGCCCAGAGGGAAGCCCAGCGGAAGAGCGGGGTGCGCGAAGGACGTATCCGGAAAACCAAATCCTAAGAGCCTCTAGCTCATTGGCCCTCCTTGCTCTCACAGACTAGCAGTATGCTTTCATGGCATAGAACATCCGCATCGGGCCCGCAGCCAATTTTAAAGCAGCTTCAGGTAGGATAGGCTAGTAATCTCCTGCCTGGATGGCAGGGCCCAGCGGAGGACAGTATGGATTCACAGGATGGAGTATATTACGATAATGGTTCGAGTGAGGAGAGTATGGAGGACTTAATTGTATCAGACGAGGAGGATGGCCTAGGGGATTATGGGGCATAGAGACCCATAACGATGGAGAATGAGTGTGTTGAATCACAACCCTCTATACTGATTCTCTCAGCCACACCTGCAGACAGATGGATTGGATTGCCTGGATGGATAACACCTGCTCCACAAGTCAGCAGGACTTGTTTTACTGTTCTCGATAGCAGCTCGTCTGGAGATCCCTCGCCCGCCATATCAAATTTTATCCAAATAGTGGCAGGCACCTTCTGAGGGGCATTACAAGATGAAGAGGTCCCGAGTTTCCAGTTGACCGGAAGCTGACGAAATATTACTGTTGGGATTGAGCTCACAATTCTGAGCAAGGCAAAGGAGCTAATGTGGGATTGGGTACTTTTTGTTGAGCCATTCCAGGATCCAATCAGACTGACAGACCAGGCTCATCGATACTTGAGCGATGCCTGGCATAAATTGGATTTACTCTACTTTCCGGAAGCTACCAGACAATCGAGTAATCAGGTAAGTTCCCTACAAATTCTCTACCCTTATGTAGTAAGCAGAACAGAATACTGAATCCGGCGGACAGTGGTGGGACAGATAGGGGATAAGCACAGTTCCAGCAGATATCAGTGTCTGTATTGCGCAAAGAAGGTGGTGTCAGCGCTCTACAAACTTGACACTGAGAACCAGGCAGCCTGTGCACGTAGGGTGCAATATTTTCTGAAGGAGGATCACTTTAATTGTAGCCCTAATGGTTATGAGGTAACTTTTTCTGCTTTGTTTTTCCAGATTATTTCAGTCGACAGTGAACCGGAAGGAGTAAACTGGATTTTCAACTTCGGTTCCTCGCATCTCAGATCCCGGATCTGGTATTCGCACAGTTTTATAGCGGTAAGAACAGGAGAAGCAGAATAGATCTCGAGTTTCTGGAGAAGATAAATGGCCCGTTCCTTTCTCTGACTTCGGCCATATTATATCATCCACTACGCGGCTGGCAGACTGGGGTCTTTACCAATTAAGTTAACTTCCAACGTCCAAATTGGCGAGGTAAGCCGCCGGCATCCGGAGTCCTCTGAGGAAATCTAGTGGTAGGCTAAACAGAATGGAAATGTAATCGGGCTTTTTAAAAGTCAGTTGGATGCTTGGGAGAAGGGTAGGGGATTCCAGACAAGCATTATCGGGCGTATCAGGCCGACATTGGAGGAAAGAATGGCTAAGGTGGGCAACAACCCTGTAGAGAGGACAGCGAAATATTCAGACAATCCGGAGGCATTAATGCTGGAATTTGGGATGGATCTGGAAGAGGTAGACTCCCAATTCATACATAATCTATTGGCCAGCCAGGGCATACGCGGTCAGGTGGACTAGTGGGCCCAGGTCTGGCCCGCCCAATAGGGTATGTTTTATAGATAGTTATAATGGAAATAATGAAACGCTGGATTCTAACTGTGAATGTGTCCAGGAGAAGTAGTAGAGGGTGAGGGCGTAGTGACCCGGGAAAGAATATGAATGAATGAGGCTGACCCACAGGAGAATGACTGAAAAACAAAGTTCGAGATACCCTAGGAAGACATAATATATACTTCCGGAAGCGGAGAGAGGTATTAGTGGCCAGTAATACAATGAGGAGACTGCAGACAAAGAGCTATATTATCAAGGGGTAGGTGGAAGGCACTTCACAGAAAGCGGAAAAACTGGTTGCGCGGATGAACGCGTTGGGCGGAAGGTGAAAAGTACCAAAGATGCTAGGCGCCATGTGAAATATACTAAAGGCTTCAGGCGGATCAGCCTTAGGGATCAGAATATGTCGGGCAGATCAGAAGTAACTGTCATGGGATTGGGTAAAGGGAAGATGGCGGAAGCTGGATGGAGTAGGGAAGGGGAGTGGACTGCGGACGAATCCGCAAGAACAAGAGAACAAAAGGGGGAAGCCGGATGGAGAAAGGCCGGGGGTGAGCAGGAATCCAAAGTGATTAGGAAGATGTAGGATGCCAGGCAGAGGGTGTCTGAGGCATAGGGAAGTGTAGGCGACTGTGGACGAATCCGCAACAAAAAGAGAAAAAAAGGGAGAGGAGCCAGATGGAGAAAGGCCGTGGGTGAGCAGGAATCCAACGCGATCGGGAAGATATAGGGTGCCAGGCAGTGGGCGTCTTGGGTGTCGGGAAGGGGAGTGGACTGCAGACGAATCCGCAACAAGAAGAGAAAAAATGGGAGGGGAGCCGGATGGAGAAAGGCCGGTGGTGAGCAGGAATCCAAGGGGATCAGGGAGGTGTAGGGTACCAGGGAGCGGGCATCTGGGGCATCAGAAAGGGGATTGGACTGCAGACGAATCCGCAAGAAGAAGAGGAAAAGTTGGAGTGGAGCCGGATGGAGAAAGGCCGGGGGTGAGCAGGAATAGAAAGGGATCGGGAAGGTGTATGGTGCCAGGCATAGGGTGTCTGGGGCATAGGAAAGGGGAGCGGACTGCGGACGAATCCGCAACAAAAAGAGAAAAAAAGGGAGGAGAGCCGGATGGAGAAAGGCCGGGGGTGAGCAGGAATACAAAGCGATTGGGAAGATGTAGGGTGCCTGGCAGCGGGCGTCTGGGGCATAGGGAAGGGGAGTGGACTGCGGACGAATCCACAACAAGAAGAGAAAAAATAGGAGGGGAGCCGGATGGAGAAAGGCCTAGGGTGAGCAGGAATCCAAAGGGATCGGGGAGGTGTAGGGTGCCAGGGAGCAGGCGTCTGGGGTGTCAGAAAGGGGAGCGGTCTGCGGACGAATCCGCAGCAAAAGAGAAAAAAAAGGAGTGGGAGCCGGATGGAGAAAGGCCGGGGGTGAGCGCGATCGGGGAGATGTAAAGGGTAAAAGGAAGATGTAGGGCGCAAGGCAATGGGTGTCTGTGGGCATCTGGCGCCTCCCGATAAGGGAGGTTTGCATCTGGCGCGGGCAGAAGGGAAGAGTCTGCATCCGGACGAAATAAGTGTGGGACGGCCCATCCAGAATGTCGCTTTGCGATGGCAGCGCCTGGTGCATCAGAGGCAACAGGCGCACCAGGCGCAAAGCTTAATTTTTGCTGATGTTGACTTAGGTTTCCCGGTCGCCCTCCCTTATGCCCACCCACTCACTACCGATGGCCTTCCTGGCGATGCTCTTCGCCGAGACGAGAGACTCCCTCCAACTTCCCCCACAATACGTTCAAGCCCTCTCCTCCGTTACTCTCCACACCATCTCCTTGGGGGATGGCTCCACCCTTACAATTGTCTGTTCACTGGTTTCCGGCATGGTGGCCCTTATGTAAAAAATGGACAAATCCCTCACCATGCTCGTGACTCTGAGCAGAGCAAACGAATTCCTCCGCACTTTCCTCCACGACTTGGCTACTCAGGTATCAAACACCACTGTTTCGCCTAGCAACCTCACCCCCATCCAGCACACCCTGTGCGACGTGTCATATCGCATTTCGGCTCCCCCCATTCCACCATGGCAATCAGCCCCAACACAAGCCTCTCAGCCCAGCCCCCATTCCCCAGCCCTCACGAGATGTCGGTCACGAGCTAGTCCCTACAGCCTGCCCCCTACCCACTACCCCTACCGCTACCCCACTTGTGGAGATAGACCTGGCCATCAACTGCCCTTATTATGACACCCAATTACGCAAGATGTTCGGCAACCGTGAACTCTACGCACGTGCCTTCCCACATTCTTGGGAAGCAGAACACGTTTGTTCCTGTAGTTATGACATTTGGCTTTTACCTGTGCCCCCCTCCACCCGGACTACAACCTCAAACCCAAACCCTCTCATGCTCAGATTGCCACTGGTACTGGACCAGGAGCCAGGCCTAAGAAGCCCGCTTGCGCCAAAGCTAAAAAGGTCGCGAGTAAGGACGCCTCTCTGAATAAGAAGTCACCTCTTTCCCTTCCCAATGCCCAATATCGCTTCTATTCCCCTCGCTCCACCCCAGCCCCACACGCACAAGCCTCTTATATTGCTGCCTCCCTTCCTGACATTGTCGCCGTCGACCTCTCTGACTCTAATTGCCTCCTCCCTAAGGGTTTCAGTGCCAAGTCAACAAGAGGGGTGCTGTTTCCCTCACTGTGGTTGACCCCCTTACCCCCGCTACCTCCTATGCCAACTACTTCAACGCTCTTACCAGGACCCTCAACCAGGCTTTCCCCACCAACGGGAACCCGAGTACAGCCACTACGCTGGCTCATACCAGGATTCTCAATTCATGTAGCTCCTATTCAGAAAAAATAATTCATATGCAACTATGCACAACCATACACACAAATATTCATACGCACAATTCATACGCACAAAGATCAGATGCACAATTCAAAGAAGCGGCACCAATACTCAAAGGTACATATGGAAGTAAAGAAATTGAAACACTGAAAACATGCCATCATGAGTAGTAGGCTTAACAACTAGGCCAGCTTCATATATCCTTCGTTCAATGCCCACTTTGGTAGTTCTTTTATAAAAACCTATGAGTCCCTGTCTAAAGACCTCTACTACATGAACGGTCAAAATTTTCTCCCCTCAATGTCCTCACAACCAGAATCTTCAAGGACAGGCACCCAACGGGGCTACTACACCAATGGTGTAAGAAGCCTTACATCCTTTCTGCAATTTCACAAAAGCCCTACACGCGAACCGTCTCCATCTTTATCCCTATTCTCTGTCGAATCTAGTCCATACGGGAGCGAAGGCCCAGTAACACCAACTCCAAGACCACTGATTAGTTTGGATCGAGCACCCTTTTCAAGTTCCACATGACCCTTGCACTTCGATCCGGTCTTACTACCCCATGGAAACCAAGATCATGCTCGGGATATGCTCCGTCCGGCAGCCGCCCCTTGACCAGCAGCCGACGAAGATCCATTTAAGATATTTGGAAACTTTTATCTCTATGCCGAAGAATATCATGAGAGTTGGATGGAGTGGTGGCAAGAGACACCAGGATATATAGCATATACTGCAAAATATGCTGGAAAGAAGAAGATAATATGGAACTCTTATCTTCGAGGAGCAGAGATGTGGAAATACTTCAACAATGAGCAGACTGTTTAGGTCGTGTTATCGGCACAACCCCAGTAATGTACATTATGTGCAGAAAGGTTCTAGCTCATCCGAGTGGCACAGGTACTAGCTCGATACATGACCACAACAGATCCTCCACTTGTCAATAATCCAGAAAGTTTAGTGGATTTGATGCTCAGGCTGCAAGTTCAGGCGGTACAGATGGTTTTACGCTCTTGCAAAGAGGCACTAAAACGGGGAATAGACGTAGAATTATCAATCTTGCCACACCTGCAGGATTCAATCAACACAATTTCGAAGAATACTTTCTCAAGACTTTCCTTCCAACGAATCTCACATTTAATTGTTCAAACAACCTTGCCTTTCGTCGCGCCTTCAATTACCTTCTTCCAGGTGTTGAAATCCCCTGCCCGACAACATTGACAAGATATTTGAAACAGCTTGGCGACTCTACAGTTGACAGTATTCGAACAGGTTTACCAACAGAGGGAAAGATTTCTCTTGCTGCTGATAGCTGGACTTCGCCAAACAAGCTTGCGTTTCTGGCAATTGTGGCTTATTGGATCTCCGAGAGCTGGCAGATGGAAGAATTGCTGATCGTGTTTGAGGAGATAAAGGGGTCTCATACTGGGGCTAATATGGCAGGGATCATTGATGCGGTCCTAGTCAAATATGGCATTCAGGATAGAATCCTTGGTTTCACCACTGATAGTGCAAGTAATAACCGAACTCTCGCGGAAGCCTCGAACGAAGCGTGGAGTTTATCATCAGTTGAATGGTCTCAATTTGAAAATCATATTCCCTGTATGGCGCATGTTATTCAGCTTATTCTTAGCGCATTTATGGGTTCGATCAAGGTCAACTCGAGGGATGGTCATATGCCATCTGGCTTTAAGGTGGATTATATCCAGAAGGTTACAAGATTAGAAAATAGCTTTCACAAGACGATAGAAAAGGTAATTTCCTTGCTGCCCGATCCCGACGTTAATACCGAGGACATACATGCACATTCATACGCACAAATGCATATGCACAGATTCATACTCCCATCATTCCTGGACGAGATATCATCGTTTGTCAGAGATAATGCTAATTAAGTTGTATGTGCATTAGTATTGGAAAATGAGTATTGCAATTGGAGCCACACCTTAGCGACGGCAACACTTCATTGAAATACAAAATGATAGGGTCAAGATCCCAACCACACTCCTCTATGATGTCAAAACATGATGGAACTCAATTCTAAATATGTTGAAGAGATCTGTACGGCTACGGGAATTCACAAAGGACTGGTTACAAACCTATCCTGAGTTTTCGCCTCTGTGGTCAACCACAGAAGAGTGGAAGCAGGTTGAATACATCTTGCAAGTACTTCTGCCCATACGGTTTTGGACATTGTGGATGTCAAAAACACTTGAGGTTACAATTCATCGGGTTTTTCCGGTGTGTCAAGATATCTTTGATCTTTTGGACATGCAAATTGCAAAGTTGGAACGGAAGCGAATGCAATGGAAGGTGGATATTCGGGAAGGTTTACTGAAGGCCAAATTAAAGGCGGCTGCTTACTATGGTAAAACAGAAAGCCCTAGAGGTATTTTGTTCGGCATTGGCACTTGCCTGAATCCATATTGCAAACCTAATCTATTTCGTGAATGGGATTTCGATGACGACACTGGCGAGGCTGTGTATCAGAAGTCATATAAAAAGGAGTTCATTGCGTATTACGATCTTTACTATGCCCCAATGAACGCTCAGGGCCCCTATGCGCCAATTCCACACAACGGTCTGAACAGTCGATCTAAACAGCTTCACGGATCAAGAAACAGAGCAATTGCAGTTAGTGAGTCACTTGTTTACATCGAAAGCAATTCTGAGATTGAACCTCCCGAACCGGTGACCGAAGACATAGATTCCACACATGAGAATAGCCCAGCTGGGAATTTTTATAAGGCAAATATACTGGAGTAGTGGAAGGTTAATGCTGGGAGATTCCCCAATTTAGCTCGAATGGCTAGGGATATTCTCGCAGTCCAAGGAGGTAGTGTTGGAGTAGAGCGGGTGTTTAGTATGGCAAGAGATGTGATTACGTATCGTCGCTCACGACTGAAATGCAGTACAATTCGAGCATCAATGCTGGTGAAATCCTACGAGCATGAAGAATTACGATGGAGCTAGCTGGTCATGATGGCCAACGGGAAGCAGAAAAACTCGAAGAAAAGGCTTCACTGGATGATTACCATTGTTGGGCTGATAGGGAGAAGAAAGGTACTGAGACAGATAATGGTTGTATCTCTGATGATAATAAGTCAGACAAGAAGGACACAGCATCGTCATTCGTCAATCAGGATGGCAGACGAGCATTTGGAAGAGAGCCAAGGCCTATACTCCCTGATCTTGGCTTGGTTGAATCTCGATATGCACGCCGTCCATGGTCTCACAGCCAAGATGTTGATCAATTGGCAGGCTCCGAAGAATCAAGCGATGACAAACGAGTTTTGGATAGTGCTGTTAACATGTATGTTGCAGCAGAGACCGTGGAAAAGGAAGGATCTGGATATGAGAAGCCTCACATTTGCACAGAAGCAATGAGCGATCTTGAAAGTAACGATGAACCAGATAACCCAAATGTTGACCATATTGAATGTTTAGCTGGCCATCAGGAAGAAGTTTGTTCCGAGGGGGAGGCCCAACCGGGAAATGCTGATTCACTTCCAGTACAACGAGTACTTCAGGGAAGAGGCCAGGCAGATGCTAATGCCGCCATTAGGGCTCCAATCAGAAAGTGTACTGGAACCTGTGGGAAAGAAAAGAAAAAGTCACATTTCAACTAGGTTAATTTGGTGTAAACTAGTTATGAACTCAAAGAGTGTCACGGCAGGAGGAGTTGGGGGGGAGTTGAGCGAGGCTCATTTGAAATCATACGCCCAAAATCATACGCCCAAAATCATACGCACAGAAAAATCTTACGCTCAATAATTAAAACGTCAACAAGTCCAATATGAATGAGATCACACTTGCTTTATTCTCAAAATAAAACCCTAGGCTACGGTGGATCAAACGGACCAGGAGGGCAGTTTGGTAAAAGTGCCTGGCAATGGCAGACTATAAGGAAATTGGTTTTCCAAAGGTAGGGTAATAGAAGTAGAAAATGAAAGAAGTTAAGCGAGGCCTATTTGTTTTTATTTCTCCTTGCATGAGCGCTCTGCCATCTCCTTGCATGAACACTCAGCCATCTCCTTTGCGTGAGCCCTCAGCCATCTCAACTGTCTGGATCGACTCTGCTCCAGTCATGCACCAAATCTCCAAATGTCAGGTACTCCAAAGAAGCTATTGAACATAGTTCTTCGCTTAGATGATAACGTGTTGAGCAGTAGCTCTTCCTTATCATCCTGCCTGATTGGAATTTCGAATTTTCAACACCAAAATGGCGTTCTATTCCAACAACGAGCTCGCACCGAGGAGAACCAACGGAGGAACGCTGAACTCACCACCCTACCATCCTGAAGGAGAAAAGCGTAAAGTTAAAGCTTCTGAGGATGCCGATATTATCCCTCTTGAATACGTTCCTTTCAACTGTCGTCAAGAAGAAGAATCCTCAGCCTCCTCTGATCGAAAGCTGGAAAAACTCTTCACCAATCAGCTAAAGCTCTCCAACAAATTAATGGAGAAAGCTAAGAAAGTCCTCGAGAAAATAGTCAAGCTGTGTTCAAGCACACCTTTGGCAGTACAGGTATGTTTGCCAATAAAGTCTTAAAGCTTGAAATAATGTTAACTAATGCAGAATTAGTCAAAAGGAAACGTAATCGAAGTCTTCCTCACAGTAGACCACAAGGAACCTCGACCCCCATTGTCTCAAAGGCAGGCAACTCTCGAGAGTACCCAGAAGATGGGTGAAGAGTTTGAGAAAATCGATGTCGGAGAAGATAGTTTCTATGTTGCGTTGGACAAGAACATGGCAAAGATTTTTGTCCTCTTTGGATCGAGGCTGAAACTTGTATACGGCAACAATATCGGTAAATACATTACAGATGCACTTTGCTGGAACATCGAAGAGTATGCCGAAAATCGTTCCGCCTGCACTCCCAAAGGATGCCAGACATAAAGAATATGAGAAGTGGCTCCTTTTGAACCCTCACCAATCATGGCCACCGTGGGCTCGAGTAGGCGTTTACCACTGGGGGATCTGGATGGAACAAGCACATCATAGCAAGGGAAGTGTGTTAAGTCATGATATTTGTGATATTAGTGCTCATCAGAAGCCAGTTCAATGTCGCCTATTTAAATCACTAGGCGTATTAACCCGAGTACAACGAATACTACTTGGTGCAGTCGATCGAGAGTCTCAACAATGTTATGAGGAACTAGTTCAACATTATCGGGATAATAAAGCCTAGTTCTTCATACCCGATACCCTGGAAATTTTCACTCTCCAAGTCTGCTTGGTTAATGTTTTTACCGAGCCACACTTTGACTCTCATGATGTTAAAGGTGGATGGGCTGCAATGGGAATTCTCGGTGACTTTCATGAAGAAGACTTTTGCATCACTGAATTAAAAAGTAGGTATTCATATAAGCCAGGAAGTTTGGGTTACTTGCAAGCAGAGCGCTTTGAGCATTTTGCTCTGCAGTGGTATGGCTATAGATACTGTTTTGTTGGAACTGGTCATGAATCTGTCAAGTTAGAACTCTCATAGTAGTATATCCTGTATTCATATAGATGCTAACAAATTCTATCGGCAGAACGATTACCTTGTTTTTTGAGTATTTGTTGTGTCGGAGATATGAAATACAGAGAATTTGATACTCCGAGTCTATTCAGAATGTAATATTAGACAGATCTAGTGTTAGGATAGAACTATTCCACTGCACGGTATTCATAGCCCAACTCAATACACTGATTTTACTCTTTTGATGTATTCAGATGAGTTGCCTCCTCTTGCTAATATATTTAGACTTAATACTATTTAGTCATAGCATTTACAACGAGGTATCCAGAATCATGACAATGTAAGCTCCTAACGCGGAGACCAGCTCTGCGAGGGCTATCTCACTGGCAAGTCGCTAGTCTACCTAATTTAGCATTAAAACAAGGCCACTATGTCATTTAAGCACCCAGTTCCGCACTTCAATCACCGGCAAAGAACTTATACTAGCCAATAATCAAATTGCTCAATCAACCCAATGGTCGGATTGGACATTTGTGCTTCAAATGTTATTCTTCAAACTGTTAGGGGTAGCCGATAGCGGAACTATGATATCGGACTAGGCCTGGGTAGGGGTCTTCGGAGATTTGTCTAAGAAGGCTCGTAGGTAACTATCTCTCGTGAGAAGTAATTGAAGTAAAAATAAAAGATAATTGCGTAAGGATAAGATTTATAGCGTAATAACTTTTTATATTGATAAGATCTCTTCTCCGGTGCTTTATGATTTCTTGTAGCAAGGGAGGCACTTCAATATTTATATTCCGCGTTTGAGTGTTCGCGGGCTAACTAATAACTACTAACTAAAAAGTGCGAACACTCTCTGACCCTGACAACTGTTCGACTACTTGCTTAGCATTATGAAGATATACACTATTCATCTAATCGTGAGGGTGTGTAATTCTCTTCAACGATAGGTGTACAGAGTTCTCGTAGTCCGAATAGGTACTAACGTTATAACTTTCTTCACCGAGCCATGTAATCAGTGGCCAACTCCTTGGTCGTTAGACCATTCAATGCGTATGAGTTCTTAGGCTGCATGCGCATCAGGTTTCGGGATGACTCTTACTTGCAATCGCACCTATGGCTAATTGCGCGCAATGCCTCTCCCTTACTGACTAGCTCTGAGTGGGACCGTTGATGTCCACTATGCGTACCAGAGTCTATTTTCCTTATGGGAAGATTTCGCCTAAGCGTCCACTCTTTTGTTTCCCTCAGCTCTCTTAACTTTGAAGGCCTATAACTTTATGCGACGTCGACCGATTTGGCTCGAACCACTTGCATAATTTTCGCTAGGTTCTCTTCTCATATATCCTGCGAATAGCATCCGGTCGGACGGACGGCCGTGAGGTATATGGTGTTATTGCGAGTCGTCACTGGAGGGACATTTTGGGGTGCGAGTGCAACTACCACTGGTGCGGCAAAGAACGTAGTGTTCCAACGTCGGGGCCGCAGGGGTATGATGGCCGTATTTTTGAGGTCTGTGCGCAGGGGTCTGTGTGCTTTGGAGGTCTGTGCGCTGGATTCCAGTATTTCATACATGGGCTTCCAATGTGCCTAACACGAGCTCCCTCCTTAAGGTTTCGCCTCAAATACCTTTTATTTATATAACTAGATCCAATTTATTCCAACTTCCTTTTTGAACTCGAAGTAGTAGGGTAAAAAACCTCATGCGTTTGCTTGTCCACATGAGGAAAACCTTTCCTAATTCATTCAACTTCGGCCAGTCCCGGCATATCCGGGTTCTGCCTATGAAAACGTTCCACCATCTCCCGAGCGTTTGTTAGCCCTTCCGGGGGTTCCCAAGTATTCTCATCCTCCGCACATCCCTTCCATTTTACAAAATACCGAAGTTCCTTGAACGTTCGGTTTCGTCTTCCCACTTTCCTAGTATAAGTGATTATCTCACTTTTAACTATTCTTTCCACTTCCCATTCGAGGTCTCCTTCAACATCCTCCAGTTCTCTAGGTGGTAGTTCCCTGGCCTCCCGTATTGAGGTTCGGTAGGGTTCTAGTAACGATATATGGAACACGGGATGTATTTTCCATCGCGGTGAGATCTCGAGTTTGAAGGCTCGGTTGCTCTTCTTAACTTCCAACACTTTGAATGGTCCGTGAAGCTTCGGGCTTAGTTTCTTTGTTGGTCGCTTAGTTCGTATCTTCTTTGCATTTAGCATTACTAAGTCCCCAACTTTAATGTCGGGCTGTTGTTTTGCTTTCCGGTCATAGTATCGGCCCATATCTTCGCGAGTTTTTTCCAATGCCGTTTTGGCCCGTTGGTGTATATTCTGCATCCAGTGTGCATAGAGTCCTGCTCCTGGATTCGGAGCTTCTCGTTCCTTCATCCATTCCGTTTGTGGGTGGAATCCATAGTTTGCGTAGAAGGGGGATAACCCATGGGCAGTTGTAGTGGAGTTGTTGTACGCATGTTCCGCAAGTGGTAACAACTGATACCAATCGTCCTGATCGTAGTTGACGAAGTTCCGTAAGTAACCTTCCAGGGTTTGGTTGGTTCTTTCCGTTTGTCCGTCAGTTTGGGGGTGGTAAGCTGTTGACATTTTGCGTTTAATGCCTAGCGATTTGCACAAAGATTCCCAAAATTCCCCCGAGAACTTAGCATCCATATCTGATATTATCTCGGTGGGGAGTCCGTGAAGTTTCCAAACTTCTCGCAAGAAGGTGTCTGCCACATCTTTGGCTGTAGCGTTTTCTCCTAAGCCTATGAAGTGGGCCATCTTGGTGAATCGATCTACCACTACCAAGATTTGAGTATGTCCCTGAGACTCTGGCAAGTGGGTGATGAAGTCGGTGGAGATAGATGTCCAAGGCGCATAAGGAACTTGCAGTGGTTGTAGTAGCCCGTACTTTGCGTGTAGTGGTGATTTATTGTGTTGACATTTATCGCACGACCTTACGTAGTCATTTATCCACGGAGTGAGCCCTTTCCAATAGAAGTCTCGGGTGATAATTTCAATTGTCTTTTCCTGTCCGAAATGGCCCGCTACTCGTGAGTCATGGCATCCTTTGGCGATAGTAGTCTGTAGAGCTTCGTCGTTTGGAATATATAAGCGATTCTTATAGTAAAGTAATCCTTGCTTCCTTTGCCAGTTCTTTGTCGGTTCCCTTTCCTCGGCTTCTAATTGTCCAACTCCTGGTGCCTTTCCTTCCATTCTTCGTCTCTTTCTCCCGCTGCTAGCACTTCCGCGATAAAGTCCGCGTTAAAAGTTCTCATTTCCACTTGGGATAGTATAGCATTTGACATCATAACATGTTCCTGAGTCAACCTCGGGTGGTTCCCCATGTCTTTGACGTCGAAGTATTCATTGTTTTCCTTCTTAGCTTGTAGGAAACATATCATGGGTGGCGAGTCTGATACTAGTATCGTTCGCTTAGGAGACAGATCGGTACTTCCGAGTCCCTTGTTTGACCGTTTTGTTTCCAGGAGGTTGTCTACTTCCATTATGTCTGATGTGTCAATCTTTTCAATTATGAATTGCGCTATTCGGTCACCTGGTTGAATCCGGCAATCAGCCTTGCTGTGGTTAACCATAATGACTTTTACCTCTCCTGTGTAGTCGGCGTCCACCACGCCTCCGTTTATTGCAATGCCCTTCTTGCTTGCTAGTCCACTTCGGGGTGCTATCCTTGCGTAGGTTCCTATAGGCAACCCAATAGCAATTCCCGTTTCCGCTAATACCTGGCCTAGGGCCAGTATTGTGAATTCGTTTATAGCATACAGGTCATGGCCTGCCGCTAGCCTTGAACCTTTAGTTGGGAGTACAGCGTTTGTAGAGAGTCGTTTTATCCGGATCATATTCTGGTTTAGTTGTTCCATCCCTGAAAAATATCCCTCGTCTTCGTCTTCTGCGTGAATGAGAGCCAACACGAAGTGATCGGGTTTTAAAATTGACTGTTCGCTGTGCTTAGCTCCCTCCGCAGGATGGTACTCCGGCCGTCGGCTGAGTGCATCTGGCTTCCCTCCTCTTGTTCCAGGTCGGTAAATAATTTTAAAATTATAATCCGCCAGCCTTTGTGCCCACCTTATCTGTCTCTGACTCCAGACTTTGGTAGTTAGGAAGTTTTGCAGATTCTGATGGTCCGTGTATACTGTTATAGGTTTATCTGATCCTATTAAGTAGTGGCGCCTTTCTTTAAATGCTTCTAGGATGGCGAGCAATTCTTTATCGTGGATCTCGTAATTGCGTTCTGCATCGTTTAGTTTCCTGGAATGAAAAGCCACAGGGTGTAGTCTTTTCTCCTTAAACTGCGACAAAACACAACCGAGAGCAAAGTCGCTTGCATCTGTTTCTACTACCAATTCCCTGTCTGGATAGAAGTGCTCCAAGATAGGTGCTGTTGAGAATCGTTTCTTGAGTTCTTCGAAAGCGGCGTTCTGTTTTGGTCCCCAAAACAATTTACTTTTTTCTCCTTTTAGCGTTTCCGTGATAGGCGTACAGATTTTTGAGAAATCCTTGATGAATCGCCGATAAAAGTTGGCAAATCCGATAAATATCTGGACTTCCTTAACCGACCTTGGTGGCTTCCAGTTCCTAATTGATTCCACCTTGTGCTCACTCATTGTGACGCCATTGGTTGCGACGATGTAGCCTAGGAATTCTACCGACTCCACGTGAAAGACTGATTTTGTGATTGATATTGCCAATCGGTGCTCCTGTAGTTTATCCAGGACTTTCCTTACTAGTTCCTCATGTTCTTCCATCGTCTTGGAATAGATTAGAATGTCGTCTAAGTAAACTACTACTCCATGATCGAGAAATTCTCGAAGGATTTTGTTCATCATGGCCTGAAAGGTTGCAGGTGCATTAACCAGTCTGAAAGGCATTACCTTATATTCGAAATGCCCATATCTGGTTCGAAACGCCGTTTTCCATTCATCCCCTTCGCGTATTCTCTACAGGTGGTAACCGTCCTTTAGATCCAACTTGGTGAGTATCTTTGCTCCTGCCACTCGATCTTTGAGTTCTGCCATTAAAGGTAGGGGGTACTTATTTAGGATCGTTAATTTATTAATGTTTCGATAATCCACACAGAGACGTAGTTTCCCATCTGGTTTCGGAACAAAAAGGATTGGTGCACCTGCTGGAGACTGACTGTGGGCGATCTTTCCCTGCTTTAGCATCTCCTTTAGGTACTTCTCTAACAAGTCTAACTGATATGCTGACATGGGATAAATGGGTCCCCAGGGTGGTTCAGCGCCTGGTGTGAGATCAATCGCATAATCGAATGTTCGTCAGCTTGCTAAAGTTTCTGCCGTCGAGGTGAGGAATAGCTCCTTGTATTTCTCATAGGGTTGTGGTAGCAAGTCCAAGAGTACTTGGTTGGGATCGTCCACTTGCTTTATTCTTCCACAGTATTGGGCCTCCTCATCGTAAGTTACGGTTTCGTCCCATTCAAACATTCCTCCTATTCCTTCATCTTTGACATGTCCTTGACAACAATGCTCTTTGAATGCCCACTTCTTTGAGTCTGCAATATTTGCAATAGGGTGTTCCTTATGCCACCATCCGAACGGGATGATTAAGTCGTATTTGCCTGCCGCTGCTACCTCACAAGATATATCTGAGCGGTGGCAATTATTTCCTATTTCCAGGAGTATCGGATGAGTAAAGTGTTTACCGCCTGAGGGGTTAATTTCCCCATCAAAGGCCAGAATAGGTAGCGTATTCTGACGTGTTTCGTATGGAATGTTGAAGTGTTCAACTAAATCTTTGTTGATTAAAAATATGTTTGATCCTGAGTCCAGAAGTACTCGGATGCGTATTCGTTTACCAGCGGTCTCGATATATGCCGGCCCCTCCGGGCAGTTATAATGCACTGGTTTGGGGATTTGAGTTTGTAATCGTTTGCCAACTGGCAACGTGGTCATGTCTTTTCGTTTGGTCATCGTGGTTAAGCGTAGGTATTTTGGGTTTGTTACCACGCCCGCGTAGTTTCGACTCTTGAAGTCTCCTCAGACAAACTAAAAGATGTCAATAGCTCGGTTACTGGGCAGCCCACTACTAGCGGTCTTTACTTCTTGCCGAAGAATTCCCATAACCCTCCACACTGCCAGTGTATTTACCAGCTTGCCTATCCAACTGGTTTTGTACCGTCTCAAGCTGGTTTTATACCTTAGGGAGTAATTCTGGATCCTTGGTATCTTACTCCTAACATTCAGCCGGACCCTGTATTGGTTGGACAACGTAGTGATGCTTCGACGCATGTGCCCTGTCACTCACCTCATAGGTCAGGGTGGATGTACTTCGGGGCTGATCTGAAAATTTGGTTTCCTGTTCTCCCAATCACCGTTGGTTTGAACTGCTGTCTAGGGGTTCCTCGTTGGACTGATCGTACTAAGGGTTTTTCCCTTATCGTCATCCTAACTCTTTTTCTTCTTCTGGGTACTAGTTAATCCTTTCCCCAGGTCGCTCCGCTTTGTTCTCTTTGGCCTTCAGGGCTACGCCCGATTACTACTCCTGTAGTCTCTCATGATTTTTGATTTCGATTTCGGAGGGAGGGCTTCCTCCGAGTTCCCGATTGCCGTCGCCATCGTTGCCTTGAGTAATTTTACGTTAACTCCATATCGCTGAAGTCCCATGCCATTGGTCGCTCTATCTGGTTGACCCTGAGTACTTCATCCTCGGTCGGTTGCTGAGTTAGAGCCGCAGATTGTCTTGGTTGGAAAGGAGTCACTGGGCCGGCTTTCCATTGCCGCGACTTCGGGTAGGAGGCCTTTTTATGATAAGGTTTTTTGGATTCTATTGCTGAAATCTGAATTGACTTTCGGCATTCAGCCCATTTGTGGTTATTCATTCCACAACGGGTGCACTGTTGGTTGTCTTTTCGAGCTTGGATAACCTGTTCTTTAATGTCACCATGCGCTGTTTTCCAATCCGTATGTTCCACTTTTCCTTTAGTGGTGGTCCCCTTATTTTTTCTTTCCACCTCCTTTTTGGCTTTGTACTCCGCCTTTTCCTCAGCGGTGTATGTCTTTCGTTGCTTCTTAGGCTTGGAAGTTTTCTCTTCCCTTTTCCTTTTTCCACCCGAATCGCCTTTAGTCCCGGTGGAATGGTCATTTCATAGTGCGACTTGCTCTAAAAAAGTCTCCTCCCGCCTGGTGACTTCTCTTATGGCTGCCATCCAATCGCTATCACTGGCGTATTCTTCAGTGGATAATCGTCGTAAGGGTTCTCTTGGGAGTCGTCGTTCGATCATCTGGCGCCACGCGATCCCACTCATGTGGACATGAGTGTTTAAGTTCTCCATACCCTGGAGATACTTATCGACATTATTTTTATAATGGACTTTTTCCATTAGTGCCAGTGCTCTTTCACCCTCATGGGTTAGTGCAAAACGGGTGACGCATTGATTCCTGAATGCTTCCCAATACTCATATCCTTCCACTTTAAGGTGACCCATTTCTCCGGTCATCTTCTTCCTATAGGTTATGGCGAATGCCGACATGTCTTCCCCTTCCATTCTTCCTAAGGCGTACTTAATGCGTTCCTTATCAGTTTCCCACTGGTGTGGATTTCTTTTGAAGTAGTACTCGCATTGTAGTAACCAGAGATTAATGTCCTGGTGCTTGAGGTTTTTGAAGGTTGGGGGTGCGTCTGCTTGTTTTTTGCCACTATGGGCAATGGCCATTCCTATTGCTTTAGCTAACAGGGCTACTTGCGGATCAGTTGGGTTGCCTCGTTCGGGTCTCCAGGATGGTCCGCCGTTTCCCCTGTTTCCTCCTTGCTCATCATCGGAGTCATGATCACTTGGGTCAGGGTCGTTTGCGCCTGGTGGTTGCCTTGGTGGTCCTTGATTACCACCATCGTCTCTTTGGTTGGTGGGGTATTCTTCTGGTCGTTTCCCCTTGTCTTGCCCAGTTGGGTTTTGCCTTTCCTGCATCCAGCGCTGGACTCTATCTGGTGCTTCCGCTACTTGCGGAGCCGCTGGGGCTGGTTGGGCAGGGACCGTGGTTGTTGGAGTTGGCTGGAGATTTGCTAACAATCTCATCACCTGTTCCATTTGGGCGGTCTGGGTATTTGCGAAGGTTTTTTGTGCTTCGGCTTGGTCGGATACTACTTTTTGGAGTATGGCTATGTCTTGCGCATGTTGAGCTTTCAGTTTTAATACTTCTTGCTTAAGTATAGAATCTCATGTTGCCGAAACTTCGCCCAGTTCTTCAATGTTAACATGAAGTTGGGAACTTACTGCTTCGTGGCGACTTTGTCGCTCATTAGCCGCTTTTATTTCTTGAGCCATCCTGGCTAACTCCTCTTGTCTCGTGTAAGTAGCATTTTCTACTGCTATAATGAGTCCTTCAAATGCCGCAGTTTTCTCCGCATCTAATTGCTTTCCGTCTGCCACCTTTTTCCTACTGTCGTCCATTTCTGACACTAATCCTTGTACTGTCTCAGCAAGGTCGCCGATTTTTACCTGATTGGTAGTAATTCGTCCGTCTAAGTGTTATGCAGCCTTCGCCGCTCGTTCCATTAGACTGCGTAGGTAGGCGTCGGTGTTGCTTGGTCTCGGGGATCCTTGTCTTCTCCCAGATCCTGAGGCCGCTATTTTGGCCCCAATCCCTCTTGGTGCGGGATAGGGGGATCCCGTTCGTCTTTGTGCGATGTCTAAGTGTATCGGGGCATCAGTGCTGGAATGAACAGAAGCACCTGATGCTTCGGTGATGCGTTCCATGGGACTTGGTGGGTCTCCGCCTGACGTATCCATGGGTTCTCCGCCCATGATGAGAGGTCTTGATGGGGAGGACATTTTATATGTTAAGAGGAAATTTTTCGCTTGTGCAGAAAAAGGTAATTTGAGGTGAGCCTTGGTAACAAGGAGAACTATCAATATAGTGTTAGGGGTAGCCGATAGCGGAACTATGATATCGGACTAGGCCTGGGTAGGGGTCTTCGGAGATTTGTCTAAGAAGGCTCGTAGGTAACTATCTCTCGTGAGAAGTAATTGAAGTAAAAATAAAAGATAATTGCGTAAGGATAAGATTTATAGCGTAATAACTTTTTATATTGATAAGATCTCTTCTCCGGTGCTTTATGATTTCTTGTAGCAAGGGAGGCACTTCAATATTTATATTCCGCGTCTGAGTGTTCGCGGGCTAACTAATAACTACTAACTAAAAAGTGCGAACACTCTCTGACCCTGACAACTGTTCGACTACTTGCTTAGCATTATGAAGACATACACTATTCATCTAATCGTGAGGGTGTGTCATTCTCTTCAACGATAGGTGTGCAGAGTTCTCGTAGTCCGAAAAGGTACTAACGCTATAACTTTCTTCACCGAGCCATGTAAGGAGTGGCCAACTCCTTGGTCGTTAGACCATTCAATGCCTATGAGTTCTTAGGCTGCATGCGCATCAGGTTTCGGGATGACTCTTACTTGCAATCGCACCTATGGCTAATTGCGCGCAATGCCTCTCCCTTACTGACTAGCTCTGAGTGGGACCGTTGATCTCCACTATGCGTACCAGTGTCTATTTTCCTTATGGGAAGATTTCGCTTAAGCGTCCACTCTTTTGTTTCCCTCAGCTCTCTTAACTTTGAAGGCCTATAACTTTATGCGACGTCGACCGATTTGGCTCGAACCACTTGCATAATTTTCGCTAGGTTCTCTTCTCATATATCCTGTGAACAGCATCCGGTCGGACGGACGGCCGTGACGTATATGGTGTTATTGCGAGTGGTCACTGGAGGGACATTTTGGGGTGCGAGTGCAACTACCACTGGTGCGGCAAAGAACGTAGTGTTCCAACGTCGGGGCCGCAGGGGTATGATGGCCGTATTTTTGAGGTCTGTGCGCAGGGGTCTGTGCGCTTTGGAGGTCTATGCGCTGGATTCCAGTATTTCATACATGGGCTTCCAATGTGCCTAACACAAACGATATCCTTTAGGTCCCACGCTCAAAGTGATAACCCTAAACCTCATACTTAAAACCATACGCCCAAAACCATTCGCCCAATACCATACCCCCAAAATCATACACAAAAAACAATACCTACAAAACCATATTCTCAGTATGATGCTCAGAATAATGAACACAGAATGGTAAACTTAGGGCGATACGCGCAGAGCCATAAATGCAGAATGATAAGCTCAGAATGATACGCTCAGACTGATTCGCTCAGAATGATACGCTCAGAATGATACGCTCAGAGCCATCGCCTAAATTATGTTACTAGCATCAGTACTCTATGTTGAGTCCTAGATGGTGAATTGATTGCGCAATGATCATGTGTACTATTAGAATAGTTGAATCAGGATACTAAATATACAATACAATTAGAGATTTCAAGCAAGTAATTGTGTTACAAAAAACATCACTGATGGAGGAAAGTGGGGCCCCACCCGGGGCCGGGGGCAGGGGGTTGTAGGACTGGGGCCCGCCTGGGCAATCAACGGGGAAACAGAAATCCCCGCCCTGCCTGATACCCCGACCGGGGCCCGTATAAGACGGGGTGGCGAGAAGAGACGAGATTTTGCCCCCAGGCCGGAGTCAGGTCTGGGCGATTGAGAGAAAACCCACCCCGTCCCACCCCGTAACGAACACTAGCAACCAATCTTTCTACCTTTACAGTCGGGGTTATGGTGTCTGGACTGTAGTAAGAATACCTTTTCGTCTCGAGAGCTCTACCCTTGATGGGGAAAGCTTCGGTCTGTATTCTCTTGTTTCCCGCGTTCGCATCGTCTTCAAAAATCGCTCAGCTATGGCCTCTTTGTTGGCTGTTTCTAGCTAGTTGGCTACCCCCCATTTATCCTCCTCTGATCTCTGTCCAGTGGCCCTGTTACAGCTATCAGTCCTTCATGTAGTTGGCTCTCAGCAAGTTAGTCGTCGATCCTCCTTCCCCCCTTTGCTGCTTGCAGTAGCACACCTTACGTCGCTCAGTCGTCGCATCAAGCTGTCTCAGCTACCGGTTTCGTCCTTGAGCTGGAAAGTAATTTGCTGCTCAGTCGTCTCTTTCGGCCCCTGCAGACCCCCTCCGCTTTCATCGCCTTTGGTTTTGACTACATTTGCTACTGGGATATTAATTTGGTTTCCTTTATTCGAACTAGCAGATTGTTTGGCATCAGGGGGCGATATGCTGGTTGCTGGTTTTCCTGTTGTCTCCTCCTTACCTTGAGGAGTATTTTTGTATTTCTTGAGGACGAGATCGTGCGGTTGGTCCCAGACCATAGGGACTTGGGACGATGGCTTTTTCCAGTGTTCTCGGTAGGGTTAGGGCTTTTCTTTAGCATAGCTAGCGCTGCACGTAGTCTTTGAGCCTTGTAGTAGAAAAATCAAAGCACATGATACAAAATAAAAAAAAGAAAATAGGTCCTCATTGTTAGCACGAACCATCTCCTCTACACCCCCGGCGATTGAAATCTCAACACAATAAGGGTTATCATCAACCACCCACCCTCCTCTCCCCTCTCATGATAGCCTATCTGACTAGAAGGGTGATGCTACAACCCCCCTATCCCCTCTGTTCCCCTTCTGATGGCATTGCTCTCGGGCAGTGTATGTCTAGGGGGTTCACGGTTGCTCCTCTCTCATTCCCCGCTCTCGCTTCGTGGCCCTCACTTACCGTTCGCACACCGTCGGCAACCCCTTTCTCGTCGATGGCCTTCTGCAGTTTCATGCCATCAGTGAAGTAGTAGCCCCGGTGGCTCTGCCCCCTGGTATTACACCACCGCCGGGGAGCTCTGTTTGGTACGGTCGGTATCATCAAAAAACGGTGATTTCACTTCGGTTGGTCGGTCTGGCACTTCTTGATTGGGTCTACTCCTCAGTCCTCCTTTGTCCCGGCTTTAGCCATCCTGTTCCTCCCAGTCTCGTCCAGTTGCTCTGTTACAGCTACAATCTGCTCCCTGGCTGGTACTCTACTACTAGGTGGCTCCTCTCGCCCCCCTTAGCATGCTTCACCTGGGGTTCTCTTGTTGCGTGGCTCAAGCCTCAATTTCTCCTCTGGGTGCCTGTCCTTTCTGATCTTCTGGCCTTGGGATCTGTCATTGCTGTGTGCATTGCGGTTAAACTGGTTAGTTGTATGGGCTTCAAACCTACGGCCTCTGTCCCTTGGGACATGCACCCATCCGGGTCTCGTTTTCCAGTGGGCCCTTAGGGTATTTCCTTACGCCAAACCTCTCTGCCGCGCCAGCATTATGGTATGAATCTCCCGCTGGGATTGCTTCAGCCCCTGTTAATGGCCTATATGGTCCAGCTGTTATTACCCCTTGTGTGTGCTCAGGTCCGGCAGTATTGCCTACGTTTTGGAATTGGGGGTTTCTTTCACTCTGGGCTTGAAGTTTTCTTTGTTGGTTCATAGGTTTCTCACTGTTGTTTTGATTTTTCTCTTGGTGGGCTGCACGTCTCTTGAGGTTTTTCGGTTTGTTGTTTTCTCCCCTGTGGTTTCTTTGTAGGTTCTACCCATAGTACCTGTAACCGGTACAGGTACCTGAGTTAGTATATTTGGTTTCGAGTATCGTTTGATACTCAGTATGTTTTATGTTTGGTTTTGAGTATCGTTTGATACTAAGTATGTTTTATGTTTGGTTTCGAGTATCGTTTGATACTCTGTATGTTTTATGTTTGGTTTTGAGTATCGTTTGATACTCAGTATGTATTATCTTTGGTTTCAAGTATCGTTTGATACTTAGTATGTTTAGGTTTGATACCTAAGGAGTTTCAAGGCTGCCACTTTCGGTGCCTTATTATTATTGTTAGCAAGGCAGGAGATTGCCTGACAAGTGTATTTAAGACCTGCTATTCTCGGGACTTAGAGAAGGCAGACTTCAACTGACAGAGTTTTCAATATACTTGGTTGAACAGTTACTTCTTCAGTTCGCTTCGAGATTCTTAGTATTTACTTAGGTTAACCAAACGCCTACTATTAGGAACGACTTAGTAGTGGCAATATAGTAAGAAGCTTGTTACAACAACTTAGTCTAAGCCTCCGGTACTTAGTCTCATTAGATACGGCATTTTGGTATGGAAACTGTATCATTATCCTATCAACTTATGGCACCACCCCGTGGGGCCGTTACATTTTTTTAACTTCAACAAGTTATAAAGATTTCGCAGTCTCAAGATTCAAGAGGGGCAAGGCCTCTAAGCAAGAAGGAAAGAGACCGGCCTGAGATAGCCAAGGAGGATTTATTAAAGCCTCAAAGAAACAGTAAACAATTGACGAAGCTGCCAGGCAGCTATCTCGGGACGAAGCTCAGCAAGTCCTAGCGGAATCATCAAAGCAACTTGCGAAGGCAAGAACACCAACCCCAGGCGGGTTCCCGGAATCACCCACAAGGCTACTCCAAAACAAGCTGCACCAGCGAACGACCCTGACGATTCAGACAGGTGTAGCCATTCACACAGAATGTCCGAAGGTGCAGGTACTAGCAATAGGCCAGCAAGTACCACACCTAGCCCAGCCACAACAGCGAAGCTAAGCATTAAAGTACCAACTCCAAGGAAGTTTACCAGCGATGGTGACGACCTTAAACCAAAAGTATTTGACAGATGGTACAACTCAGTCCAACTCTACCTACGCCTTCATGGAGTACGACAGGGCGTGGAAGGATCAGGGAACTACTGGATCCTATATACAGAAGGGCGAGCACAAGAAGCTGCATTCCAGGCTGCAGAACTATATGGCGAAGATATCACCAGGTACCTCTTGATCACCTACCTGAAAGAACGATTTCAATCATCAAAGTAGAATGATAACACATATAGAGAGTTCCATGATATTCGACAAGTCAAGAATGGCAAAGTACAGGAAATTGCAACTGTTGCCACAGATCTACTCATGCACAGATCACGACTACCCCCAAATACTATTAGCGACTATGCTTTTGACCAAAAGCTATTCGCATGTATGCACTCCAAATTGCGAGAAGATGTGGAATCTTGATACCAAGGAGATGAATCTATTCATGATATTATTGCCACTGCGGAAAGATTAGATGCTATCAATCGGAGCACTGGAGCATATGGAAAGGACTAGTATGAAAAGAATGACCACAACTATAGAGACCAGAATCAGGATCGAAAACCTAAGAAAGGGTTCAACAAACAAACTAATCCCCCCAAGAATAAGGACCGAAAAGACAAGGAGCCTGTTTCACCTGGGGCGGAAAAGGACACATAGTAAAGGTTTGCCCAAGCAACAGCGACAAAGGGAAGACAAAGGTCAAGAAGGAAGCTTCCTCCAAATTAGCGGAACAAGAGGACGAATATGACGAAGTCTCTATCTACTCTCTTGAGATCGAAAGCTATGCATCAGCTAAAGCAACTCGGCCCGCAATAATCAAAGCACAACATCGACTAGAAGGTACCATATTCATCAATGGGAAGGAAGCTAGAGTCCTGTTTGATAAAGGAACGATTGGAGCCAACCTGATAAGCGCAAACTTCGTTACTGTGCACTGTATTCCCTCTACAGAAATGGAAAAATCTACCCAGATACACATAGCTATGAAAGGATCTCGATCGGAACACGATAGGGAATGTATCGTCGATATCTCAGTTGGAAAAATCAATGCCAGAGGCAATAAAATGATCGTTGGAAACCTAGCAAAGTACAATGCTCCAATAGGAATGCCTTTCCTCAACCAACACCAAGCTACAATCCAATGTGGCAAGTTAGCAATAGTGTTTCCCAAACAGAAAGTTAGGATTAACTGCACACCTACTAGCGGAAACATAAGAGCGGCCATAGTTAGTACTGAAACTATTATGGAACAACACCCAGAGGTATTCCCGAAAGTTATACCAGAAGGATTACCACCACTCAGAAAGATAAACCATGAGATCACACTCAGATCAGGAGCGGAACAAAGAAGTTGACCAAACTACTCTTTCCTAGAATGGTGGCTATCAGACCTCGGAAAGTGGATAGAAGAGAAGATAGAAAGCGGGATTATCGAACGAAAAGTTCTTCATGGAGCAGCCCCTATGTTCGTCCTGGAAAAGAAAGATAAGATACACATAAGGCAACTGGTTGACCTCACTGCAAGGAATGATATAACCAACAAGGACGATGAAACGATTCCAAACCAGAGGATGATCCTGAATTCGCTAGCAAGAGCTAGATATCAAAGCAACATAGACCTTAGCGATGCATATTTCCAGACAAGAGTGGAACCAAAGGACGTAGATAAGAACAGTTTGAAGTCACCTTTTGGATGTTTCGTCAGCAAGGTTATGCTGCAAGGAGATATGAATGCTCCAGGAACATGCATGTGCATAATGTCTGACCTATTCGCCGACTATCTAGGAAAGTTTGTGTGGATATATATTGACGATATACTCATATTTTCCAATACAGAGGAAGACCACCTGATACATATAACCAAAGTCTGCGATAAGCTTAGGGATGCAAAATTCTATGCAAGCAGGAAGAAATCGGAATTTTTCTGCACTAACATGGACGTACTAGAACACATAATTGACGAAGAAGGTCTAAAGCCTTCACCTGAGAAGATAACGAAGATTGAAGACTGGACTACACCTGAGAATAAAAAGCAACTCCAGGAATTCCTCGGAACTGTTAACTATATCAGACAATTCCTGCCCCACATAGCAACAATAACTGCACCCCTCACAGCGCTTACAGGAACAGAGGAATTTGTGTGGACTGCAACACATGACCAAGCCATGGAGAATATTAAGCGAATGGTTACACAACACGAGGTTATGAAACCACTACACTATGAATCAGCATTACCAATATAGCTAATAACCAATGCATCAGACACGGGAGTTGGAGCATGGGTAGGACAGGGAGAAACAGCTGATACTGCAAGACCGGCAGCATTACATAGTAGGAAATTCTCCAGCGCCCAGATGAATTATGGAACCAGAGATAAGGAAGCATTAGCGATTGTGGATGCTCTAACAGCACTACACCACTTCCTGGGAGGAAACAGGTTTACGATTGTCACAGATCATCAACTTCTAATGCACCTGAAGACGAGGAAAAGACCAACCAAGAAACAGCTCAGATGGAGAGGATTGATAGGCCCATAAGATACCGAAATATATACCGGCCAGGGAAATGGAACTATTTAGCAGACGCTTTATCAAGCCTCTATGTGAACGATAACGAATACCCTCACTATGCTAAAGATCCTACTCAAGAAGAACCAGAACCCAACCCTCTACTCCACTCAGATAACCAACCTATTGCCCTTTACACAGAATTCCTATTGAGCAACATGTCTCGATATGAGAGAATACCGGTTCAGTACATTCATAACCATGATAGCTGTGGCAGTAAATGTGAATTCAAAGAATACCGAGAATATCCTCCTATTAATGATTGGGATGATTATAGGATTATCGGCATCCACAGGAGCCAGGAAGAAATAGATAATTCAGCCATGCACTGGTCATTCTGCGATATACCAGCATGTCCTGATTACGAGGAACTAAAGCCATCTACCAAGACTAATAGCAGGATCCCAGGCAGCAGCCCGCCAGCTACAGCTGCCCCCATCTATAAGGATGTTGGCATGGATACTAAACCTGAAGAAATCATTTCAACTCGACCCTGGTTGGACCTATCAAAGATTCAGAAACGATTAAACGAAGCTCTTGGTTCCTCCACCACCGGTATTCCATACGAAAGCCCTGACTGCCCAGAGCATCAGGCCCGAAGATCTCCTACCAGCAAGCCCCTCTATGGAGGGCCATTAGCAAGCTATAACAGTGTTCCTGTCGTTGAGCCAGCTAGGCTACCCTACCACGAGCGAAACCTCTATGAGGTATACAACAATCTACCTGAGGAAGAAGAAGATGAGATCTCGAGATGGCAGAGGGTGGTGGACGAAAGGGATATCACACAGGCTGTGAACGATATGGAATCGATCTGGCGGGAACAGATGATTAAAGGATACAGGAATGATCAAGTATACCAGTGGGCTCAGGACTCCAACAACATATCCCAAGGAGGAAAGATGCAACACTACCACATCCGTAATAGACTACTCTATGCCACCACTCGAGGAGTGGAGGATTGCCTCTACATGACAAGAGAACAAGGGGTCAATGGAGAAACACTTAGGGAACTAATGATTAGTGAAATACAAAACAAGGGACACCACAGTGCACACCGCAACTTACGATATGCTACCGAATACATCTACTGGCCGGAATAGAGGAAAGATTTTCGGGATTTCGTCAGGCAATGCGAGCTTTGCCAGGCAAATAAGGAACGCAATACACTGCCTGAGGGTGAAGCACTTACCCTCCCTTTCCCCTCCGAGATATTTTCGAGTTATGCTATTGATTTCATGGGACCTTTTACTAGGCTAAAGGAAAAAGGCTCGGTACTAGTGGTAGTGGATAGAGCAGTGGGATATGGCTGGCTAGTCCCCACCTCGGTTAACGCTACTGCAATAGCCACTATGGAACAACTCCGGCAATATATTTTTACGCCACAAGGAGTACCTACCTCGATTGGCAGTGATGCTGACCCACGATTCACTTCCAAGTTCTGGAAGCAGACCCTCAAGACCATGGGGGTTGAACACATCATGGCTGCGCCCGACCACCACCAAACCAATGGGCAAGCTGAACAGAAAATCAGGGAACTTAAAACTGCTTTTTTTTTTCTTTTTTTTTTTTTGTTTTTTTATATCAACTTGCATTTGTTTACAACTACCAGGCACAAAACAGGCATGCATCTTCAGATAGGGCCAAGAAAAAACCCCAATCCAACCTGGCGCCAGTGGAAAAAGCCATCATCCCAAGACCTACTGGTATGGGCCCAACCGCGCGATCTCGCAGACAAGAGAGAAAAACATCATTGGCTGGCCGAAGCGGACGACAAAGTAAATCCCCAAAACCCTACAAGCAGGAAACAACAGGAAAACCAATTGCCATAAACTCCTACCCCCTGACAAAAAGAATACTGCCTGCGCAGCGAAACAAGAAATGAAACGTCTAACCAATACAAATGAAAGGAAAGACAAACAAGAGCAACCCATGAGAAAGAAAACCCAACTGAGACATAGAGTAAACACTACACTAACGTCACAGAAAGGAGCCGGCCATCACCCTATTTGAACCAGGGGCAATTATAACACGAAAGAGACCGGAAAGCAATTACATCGTACCAAGGCTGAAAGTCGTTCAAGGAGGCAGTGCAATACCATGAACAGTTGTAACCGAGGAATCCGACCTTGGGCAGTCGCGAGGGCGAGTGGAGCCACCAGGCAGAGTGGATGCCAGCCAAAAAGAAGGACCCGAGCCGACTGTGTAAGCGATGACCAGGGAAATCAAGGGGATGGCTGTAACCGAGCCACGGGACAAAACGATGGAACGAGGAGGAAGGGTGGAAGGCAAACAGCTGGCTAGAAACAACCGACAAACAGGCCATGCTCGAATGATTTCGGACCGAGAGGACAATAGCGAGTACCGCGAAGTTACTAACCAAAGCTTTCCCCAACAAGGGACAAGCCATATTACCAAGGGCGTACTTTCACCAAGGTCCGGACACCGTAACACCGACCGTAAACGTAGAAAGGAGTAGAGCCGACCGGGGCGATCGCTAAGCGAGGCTTGCGACCGTGAGACGAGTGGGCGGGTGAGAAAGAGCCCTCAAACAACCTGTAGGACAACGCTTTCTCAAGGCGAGGCCATAATAAAAGAAGAAGAGGGTGGTGTCATCACCCCCTAGGCAGCGAGGCCATCAGAGGGGGGAGAGGGAGGTGGATGGAGTTGACAATGATTTCTCATGGTATTGAGATTTCAATCGCCGGAGGTGTAGAGGAGATCGTTGATGGGGAACTTAAAACTGCTCGGAGAAACGTTATCAACAACCGCCAAACCAACTGACTCTCCTCTCTTCCTGAAGTAACCGCATATTCTAACGCTGGACCCGCAGATACTATTAACATGTCACCATATAAAGCCGTATATGGACGAGACTATTTACTTGATACCCACCGAACCTACCCTTCTGCAGTTCCTGCCTCTGACGATTACTACGACAGACACCAGGAGATCAGAAATGCGCCCTACCAGGCATTGAGGTTGGCAAGGGCGAGGTCCGCCAGGGTAGCAGCTATGAGGAGAAAAGAGAATAAGCCAGTGGAGGTAGGAGGAATGGTCATGGTGTTTGGAGACCAATTTGCGACGTAATCTGGAAGGTCCAGGAAACTACAACCACGAGGGCGAGGACCCTTTATAGTACTGGAATTCGATGAACATACACAGAACTATACAGTCAGTATGGATTCGAGGATGTACCGCCGGCAGAAGGGAGTATTCCACTGTTCAGTCATCAAAGCCTACCACCCTAATGACAACCAACGATTCCCGGGCAGGCCCCATGCTAAACCAGCACCTATACTCATCAACGAAGAACAGGAATGGGAAGTGGAAAAGATATTGAATCATAGGCAGAGGCATGGACGAGACCAATTCTTGGTCAAATGGATTGGATATCCAGCAAGCGAGAACTCTTGGAAACCTATCGAAGGACTAGAAAACTCGATGGAGATGGTGCAAGCATGGTGGACTGACAACAGGCCAGGAGATGAATTTCCTATTGTTTTTTCTGGGTATATTACGGTTTGTTTTTCTCCTATTAAGGATCGTTTTGAATCTCATGTTATTGAACCTTCGGTTGAGAAACAGTTTTAGGAACCCCATTTGGATACTGATTACGATAGTGAGGAATGATGTTTGAGTTTTTTATGTTTTGAAAGAAGGGTTTTATTTTGTTTTCGGGGTGTAACCGGTACAGGTACCTGAGTTACTAGGTTTGGTTTCAAGTATCGTTTGATACTCAGTATATTTTATATTTGGTTTCAAGTATCGTTTGATACTTAGTATATTTTATGCTTGGTTTCGAGTATCGTTTAATACTTAGTATGTTTTATGTTTTGTTTTGAGTATTGTTTGATACTGAGTATGTTTTATGTTTGGTTTCAAGTATCGTTTGATACTTAGTATGTTTAGGTTTGATACCTAAGAAGTTTCAAGGCTGCCACTTTCGAAGCCTTATTATTATTGTTAGCAAGGCACGGGATTGCCTGACAAGTGTATTTAAGACCTGCTATTCTCCGGACTTAGAGAAGGCAGACTTCGACAGACAGAGTTTTCAATATACTTGGTTGAACAGCTACTTCTTCAATTCGCTTCGAGAATCTTAGTATTCACTTTGGTTTACCAAACGCCTACTATTAGGAACTACTTAGTAGTTACGATATAGTAAGAAGTTTGTTACAACAACTTAGTCTAAGCCTCTGGTACTTAGTCTCATTAGATACCGCATTTTGGTATAGAGACTATATCGTTATCCTTTCAACTTACGGCACCACCCCATGGGGCCGTTACAGTACCGGGCCTTGATTTCTACCTCTACACAAAGTAGTTGCACTGTCAGGCTGCGTCAGAGGGTTTTAGCATAGGACACGCAGGATGGACAGTAGTTGGAGGTTTTTAGCTTTCATACCTTCCTAGTATTAGTTTGCTTTCGTACCTAGTTAGTTCATACTTAGCAAACAAATAAAATTGATAAAACAAACACAAAACAAAACCGACTGGGTAGTTAGTTAGCTCTACTCAAAGTATTTACGCTGTTGGGCAGGATCCGAGAGTTTTAGCATTGGACCCGTGGGATGGACAGTAATTGAAGGTTTTTAGCTTTCATACCTTCACGGTATTAGTTAGCTTTTGTATCTAGCTAGTTCTTACTTAGCAAATGAATTAAATCTATTAAAACTTAAAAAAACAAAAAAACAAAACTGCCGTGCTAGTTAGTTCCTCACACCACCATCTCAGTACTTTCTTATACTATCAATTCAAGTTATCTTTTCTATCACAATACCTGGCAAATAAGAGAAGTGTCTCTTAGTACGTTCTCGACTACACAATAGGAGCAAGAGTGTTCCGCTATCAGAATTAGTACCCCAGAATGAGGAAGTTGTTACCTGCTGCAAGTATCGCTGAAATGGAAGAATCGTTACACTACCTCTAGCTGTGTCACTTATATGTCAGATATTATTGGACTCTAGAAGTATACATCTAAACATAGTAGAGGTCATCCAAGGCAATTTTCCCTTGGTAGTGCTCAGGAAAGCCCACTCCCTCCAGCATCTTGCTGGAAAAAGAGTAATTTCAAGAAGAGGAAAGTGCAGACAAGTAGAAACAACTAAAAAGCTTGTATACTGATAATAATAGCAATTATCTAGAAAGTCTAACCATCAAATAGAGATCTATGTTATTAAGAGAGTTCACCACTAATAAGTTAACAATTGGAAGAAGTTTTCTCTTATTCAACTGTATGTCAGATATATTTCAGATACTAATTCCATTTCAAAAGCTCAACTATTTCTATTCTATCCACTCTGTCCAAAGGTTAGCTCTCATGAGAAAAGTGTTTTGGATAATCTTGTCCTAAGCTAAGCCTTTGAGAAAAGTCAGAGGAGTGATGGAGTAGTATTGGCTTATACAATTGTTAAAATATAACATGAATAATACTCTATCCTGGAAACTGTCAATTCTTAATGAACCCAAATTGTGTAATGCTTTCAAGCTTAACTATCTTAAGTATTACAATTTGAGTTCATCTTTATCTTTATTTTTGACTTTTAGTCTTCCATGCAGTTACAATTTAAGAATTTCTCTTTCTACGGGCTATTCTATTACAGTAGTTTACAAATTCTTAACTTGACTCTTATATATAACTGGAAGGATATTACTATTTTGTATCTTAAATGCATATGTCATTATATAATATTCATGGATGCTTAGTATCATTGTATATATCCACTTAGTTCCATTTGTATACTTGATTGTATTCACATATATTGAAAGTAGAAATTAATAGTATGTTTTTAACAGCTTTCCAAGTTAACTGGCTTAGTACTCAATACTTCACTAAAGAGATAAGCTAGAATATAACTTAATTACTTGTATAGGAAACTATATATATTTATATTCTAAACCTTCTTTTATAATATAACTCTTATAATTATAGCTTTGTCACAAGTTTCAATATATCTGAAGTATATATAGAAACTCACTGTGGTGCTACCTTAGCTAATGTAGCAAACGGCTTTTTAGTTTAATTTGAGAGTAACTAGTGATTCTCATTCACCTACATATTTCATCTTATGTTATTGGTTATTACAACCTTGTTTCCAATTATAACTGGTAGATTACCTTTCCTTACAAAGACCAAACACTCATACTGGAACATATCAGAAAACTACTCTATCTTACTATTATACTTACTCTAATATCCTAGTAGGCATACCAAATATGTTTAGTCCTCACCTTCGTTCTTATTACCATTCCATTTTTTCTTAAAACAACTCTATATTATAGGCTCTTCTAGCTCATCTTCAGAACCAAAATTGAATAATTCCTCCCAAGTTGTATTTTTTCTTTTTATAGCCTTTACTTTCTACCAGAAATAGAGGTCTATAATTAGTAAAACTGGATTTCTAGAATCTTCTAAATAGGAAGTGTTCTGATAACCTGTCCATTGATATCTATTCCCAGAGTAAAAATATTAACAAATTCTGGAGAGTAGTTCAGATGTGAGAAGTTTACTCTCCAGAGATATATTCTCTATGATATTCTTAGTTGTTGAAACATAGTTGCATACCATTGATGACATCAATTAGCAGAAAACATACTTTAAATTACAGATATTTCTTTGCTTGCTATTGCAAGATTTCCAATCAAGACTAGCATGATTTCCATGATAATGGGGTAAATAATATCTTTCAATCCAGGTCAAATGATCATGATTTATCTTGTTTTTCTCCATTAGAAAATAAAGTACTATTTTTATTTGTTATCAAAATTCAGCCTGGGTATGCTAAAGCATGTAGCAGTATTTATATTATAAAGAATCTAATTTCATTATGCTTTAATACTTCAACACCATTTGCTAAAAAATCTTATAAGATGTATTTATAATATTACATTCTTTATTTCACCTTTATAAATTGAATTCTTAAAATGATTATTAGGGGAAATTATTAAAATGAAGCTTGCATATTTGACTTCTGTGAAAATATGCCTAGTTGATAGAGATCTGAGTATGAGATTTTTTTATACAGCAGGATTATTTGAATGCTTGGTTGCCAATATTGTCAAATATATAAACTAACATAGAAGTTCACTATATATTTATATAGAGTAAATTGTATATACAACTAGTAGCATGATTGTTTAACAATATTGGAAAAATGTAAAGATTTTGAGCCTCCAATCTTCACCAATAGGCTAGAATGTTATCCAATCTGATACAATAATTAATATAATGCTATACTTTTCTATTATACAAATTATTAAAACCTAGTAAGTTAATATGCAAGTAAACAGAAACTATAAGAAATAGGACAGGTATAAACTTACATCTTTATCCACAAACAAATACTCAGTTAAAATATCCTTTTGGACTATTTCCTTCAAGTTGTGCCTTTTATAGTATTGCAATTTAACATAATTGTTATTACTATTAATCAGGCAATAAAATTAAAGAAAGAGAGAAGAATTAAGAGAGGAGAACTGATTAGAAAAGATATAATAAGTCAAGAGAGAAAAATAGTACAAGAGAAGACTCAGGTGACAAGATAGATAAGTTAATATGAATAAGTGAATTTTGGTTTCAAGTTAGCATACTCTACCAAACCTAGGAAGTGGTATTTGAGCTTACCAATAGTTTTGTCAAGATATTCCTCTATTATAAATTGCTATCATTGTAGAATTGCTCAAGTTAATAACCCAAAGGTTAAGAAAAAAGTTGAGTTCAGACTTAGTAATAGTTCATCTAGTGTTTGTACTTGTATCATTGGACAAAGAGGAGTAAGTAATCAGATATGTGATTAAATGCTAAGTATAAAACTGGTTAGTTTTCCAATTTTCTTATATTTTCTCTTTTATGATGAAAATATAATAGTTTGAACTAGAAGATGACTTGTTGAATATTATAGAAAAAGTAAAAGATAGATAGAATAAATAAGAAGAAATTATTGTATTCTTATTGCATAGTTTGTATTTCCAAGTACCTAATAAAATGTTAGCAAGTTCTGTTATTACAAGAAATGTAAGAAGAAAGAACAGAATGAGGGAAACTTATCTTCTGAAAAAGAGAATAAGATTACAAAAAGGTAAAAGTGTTGATGAAAACTTGACAATATTAGAAGAATAGTAATTATGAAGAAGATAGAAAGAAGGAAAGGAAAAGAAAGGAAAGGAAGAAGCCTTCCCATATATACACTTTGAGGAGAGAAGAAAAAAATAGTCAAAAGGTATGTGTGGTGGGCCTTGTAGTTTAAAACAGTCATAATTCAGAATTTGCATTTGATACCCTTATCTGATATACTAATTAGTAGTTTATCAGATAATCACATTACTTCTTTTCTTCTCTCATGGTTACCACTCAGTATTAAATATATATATATATATACATTTGTTCAATTCTACCTGCCCCAATCATCATATCATAGCTTTTATATATTGAACAGTCAAGACATTCTCAAAAACTGACTGAAGCCACCACTTTTGGCCTATTATTTCTCTTCTGGGTTCGATTACGTTTGTTCATACTGAGTGAGTGACCCGGAGTGAGGGAATATTGTACTGTACCACAAGTTAGGTGGGCTATGCCACCATTGGGGGGATTATCATATCATACGTCCAAGGGGCAAGTCTGATTCCGGTCCACCTATCTCAGATATTATTGTTATTGTTGCCGCAGCATGGGGTACAAAACGGTTTAAGGTATAATAGAACACCATTCCGTTCTGATGGCCAAGATTGTTCGAGTAGTGAGTTAGTGAGTTATGTGTTGTGATGATCGTCGGAGACTTTGAATTGATTTTTGGTTCCTGATTAGGAGTAACGGCGTAAGTTTCCTACAGTGTGTATACCTACAACTTATCTATGTATAGATTGATAGATGTAGAATGAGTCTTAGAATCTTAAGTTATATACTATAGCATAGTGCAATACTACTAGTATACGAGCTATCATCCATCCAGCCGACAGGCTATGGCATGCCATAAATGTTCACTTCGGTTCAAGTTCTCGCTTTAGTTCACGCAAGAAAACAAACCCTATGTTACAAGTGCCGAAATCGGTATCAATATCTATTAACCTACTTTTTTATCTTCACCCGCAGTAAAAAGTACTAAAAATTCAAGCCAGAAATCTACCAACCAATGCATCTCCATCCAGCCGTAGAGGGCGTTAGAGAAAGAAAGACACCCTCAATTTCCATACTTACTACTATACTATACCATAGCCGTACAAACCAACGCCGCGCCAGGCCAGACCCAGCAACAAAAACCCCAGAGCAAACAGGTAAAAGAAAAAATAGAGGCAAGAAAAAGTAATAAAAAAAGCAGAAAAGCAGAATATATGCTCAAGCCAGTATGAGTAATAATAATGAGATGGAAGAAAAGGGCGCCAGGGGTTATTTGTTATGAAAGAAGGAAAGAAAAAACACCCCAAATTCCCAATCCATCCAGCTTGCATGTCCATCACATTCATACCATCTTACGTACGCTCTCCTGGGCGGATCAACTAGTCCTCCTCGGAACTCTCATCGTAATCGGCCGGCACGAGATTCCTATACGTCCGACTTCTCAAGTCTTCTTCTAACCCACCGTAGTTATCGTCCGGGACATATCCCTCGCCACCGAGGTAACTCAGTGCAACGGGTAAGAAGACCAATGCGTGCGCAGCGGCAACAATGACCAAGGCAAGCCACATTCTAAAGTAGTATATTTCGAAAATCTTGGAGCGGGTGAATGCGAGTACACAGACGCCTATTAGTTTTGTTACGGTGATGCCAGTGAATACCTTTTTTTTATATTAGCTATAAGGGAATATATAGGGAGGAGGAAAAGGGGGGGGGACTTACGGAACCGCCTACTTGGACGAGGGCGCTGAGTGCTCTGGCATCTTTCCCGCGGAAGCCACGAGCGCGGTCAACGGCGCTGCGACTGGGAAACATGAAGGCTCGGGCAATATGCGAGCAGAACTCAACGCCGATACCAACGCAGATTACTAGGTTTACCAGACTGACTGCGTTAAGGCTTACGCCCCAGAGTGCCATTATGCCCAGAATGTCCACAACGATCATTAGTACGGTAGCGCTAACCACCAGTCCCGTCTGCGCGCTTCCAAGCAATATAGAAGAGACTAGGAATATACATGCTAGCGCTGCCAGTAAGAGCGCCTCTGTGAGGCCGACGATGGAAGAGTATTGGTCAAAAAAGATGTAGAATTTAGAGTAAGGGAAGACATCAAGGCCGGAATTTTTCGAGAGAACCTGGGAGATACGACGGGCAGAGGCGTAGGCGTCTATAAAGTCCTTCTGGCTGCGGAGCGGAGTGTGCGACGTGCGGAAGTGGCTGGCCTTTATGGTCTTGCGGTTGTGGTCGGGAACAATTGCGTGTGAGTAGGCAGCCTTGCCGGCTACTGGGCATTCTTCCCCTGTCGGAGCTTGTAGCCAGGTGTCTAGGTAGCCCAGGAACTCGTCGCCTTCTGGCATGCCGTCGAGGGTGATGTTCCAAGCCGGATCCCGGTTTTTGAAGCAGACCTTGCAGACGTGATCACTCTCAAACTCGTCGCAGAGTTCGGAAGGATCCTTCTTCTTGACTCTGCAGCATCGATCGAGGGAGGGATTCAACCATAGGAAGAAGTCGTCGATCCAACTAGCGACAGGTTCCGCAATATAAGAAATCTCGGGACGTTTTCTCTCCTGTTCTAAAACGTTTGAAAGTGAAAATGTATCACATGTCGAAAAGCGCCCACAAAGTGATTGCTGTTCTTCCCTAGAGGTAATGTTATAATCCTTGGTCACAAAGTATACTGGTGGTCCAACGTCTAGGTAATCGTAAAGGTCGTTAAAGTAATCAATCAAGTATGAATCACTCGGAATGGCAATTCTCTGGTCTAAACACCAAAAACGTTAATATCCGGGCTTGATGACAAAACGGGGTGTATCATACCCAGCCCAAGCTCGACCTTTGGCAAAAGCGCGATTCCGGCGGTGAACAACCCCAAGAACAAGCCCACGATAACCTGTTTAGCGCGTTTCTGCAATAGAGCCGGCGCATATCCCTTCCTTATGAATTTCTGCAAAATGCCTTCCTCCTCCATAGAGAATCCAGGTGCATTCCGAATACCCTCCCCTCTCGCACTCGACATTATTCCTCCTCCAACGTTGGTAGCGGAACCATTACTCTCATGGCCACCAGGCGTCTTGAAGCAGGGGAAACAATCCATCCTGTTGCTCTCGACCCTCTTCTGGTTCAATGACAACACGGCCACGAACATGGTAACCTGCAACAAAGCATTGACGAACACTGCACCAGCGGCATAAATAGCAAAGTTCCTAACCGCAGGCATAGAGACGACAGCTCCCAGTGCAAAAGCAATAGTTTCGCAAGTTGCAGAGAGTAAAATGCTTGGACCCATTCTGCCCATTGCCTTTCCAACGCGAACTTCCACTCCCTCATCCGGATGCGAATAGTTGACTCTCTCGAATTCGTGGACGATCAAGAAGATGTTGTCCACACCGACAGCAAGAACAAGGAACGGGATGACCTCAGCGATAATAAGGGTTACTTTCACGCCCATTGCCGAGAACAGCCCCACACTTGCAGAGACGCTCATAAGGACAATGATGATTCCAAAGATTCCGAGGGTAAATTTGCTTTCCACAAGGAGTCTACTGCTCTGGCTCAGGACATGAGGGATTGTCAAACTTGCGCTTCCCAGTGCGAGGCTAGCGTAGATGAACATGGCGATATAGCTGATAACAACGATCTTGGCGTCAGTGTTAGTGCTCTTGTTCAATTCCTCCTCGAGACTAACTTCCGTTGAAAAGCTCAATCTCAACCCCCTCTCCTTAGCTTCGCCCTGCACAGCGAGTAGCGTACTTTTCAAGCTCTGCTCCCAATCCATAGTCTTCACAAGCTCCTTGGATCCCTCTGCGTGGTTGTTTAGAACCCAAGTAACGATCATAGCCCTAGAATCCACAACATCGCCAGTATCTTGCCATCCCCCAAGAATTAAGTTCTTATTCAATGGTTGTCCGAAGTCCGGCAGGCACTGAGTCTGAACAGGTTGCGCCGCACAAGATCTCAAATCCCTCTGCCACGTCCCCTCTTTGACATTCCAGAAGCTGTTCCCAAAATATCCGGCAACACTCTGAACAACGCATCCGGCATCCGTAGGCTTCAAACAAACATCGTCTAAAGTGACTCCGTGATTCAAACTCTTTAATCTTCTGATGCGATTCTCAACGTCAAACCACCAACTCAATACATCATAACTCAGAACTGGAGAAGCTCCTGCTTCCGTCGTATCGTTAACCAAGAACACCTGCTGCGCGCGGTAGAACGGATCGAAATTGTCGTCAAAGAATTTCTTCTCCAAAGCAGCTTCGGAGGTAGGACTAACCCACAACCTCACAGGGTCTGTTTCGATGCTGAACCTGAGCCAACCTAAACTCAACAAGCCAACAATTATGATGCTAGTCGAAATTGTAATAGCGGGGAAAGATGCGCATGTATGTCCCAACCAGGAAAACAAATCGTCCAAACGTGAATTCAAGAAATATTCCCTGTAAGGCATATCCAATATTCCAGCTCCCACAACATCACCCTCATCCTCATCGTCACTCGGTGTACTGTCTTGCAATAGTCTGGCGCGCTCCGAATTCCTTTTTTTCAAATTCTTGTAGGTTTTAGTGGCGGTATATACCCCAACAAGAACGAATAGCGAAATTGAGTAGACGAGTATAACCGCGAAGCTAAGGCAAGGAATTACCCCGACCTTGCATTCCTTCCCTACTTCAACTTCTTGAAGGGTGGGACAGACAGCGGGACAATCAACACAAGAACATCTGTAGGCCACATCCCCGTCATTGCATCTCTTGGGCGAATGATCCATTGCCTTCATTGGGCCACCCAATTTGTCTTCGGGGGGAAAGTCGATCTGGAATGGTGATCCGAACGGCTTCTCATCTCCAAGGAACTTTAAAAATGCAGGGTAATCCTTCGCACCCCCACCAATAAGATCCATAGCATATCCATTGGTGCCAGAAAACTTGACGTCCTTGCACGAGTCGAAGAATCCGTTTCCGTAGGAAGAGGAGACAAAGTAATCCAACTCTGTGACCATCTCCTTCCCAGTGCTCGCGGTTTGGGTGGCGGTGACATTGAGAAACAACGATTGATCGGGTGAGCAAGTGAGGGTGCAGAAGAGGTCGAAGAAGTTTGCCTCGCAAGCAGGGCAGGAAGCGATGAGCGCTTCAGCTCTCTTCAAATTCTTGGACAAATCCTCCAGCTAGATCCCAAACCGCGTAGAGAGAGTAAGCAAAGCTCCAGCAAAAAGCGGACAGAATTCCTCCCAACGCACCTGATTATCCTCGCAGCAGACCGGTCCCTCCTTCCAAGTATCCCCACAAATCTCCACCAACCGTTTCCTGGTCTTGGGGCTCGGTTCAGTGGCCGGCGTGTTAACGGGACAGGGCAATTGCCCCCCGAAAAAGGATTTCTTGCCACACTACGCACCATCATTAGCTTTGTCGAGCCTAACTGTACCTCAGATGATGGTCTCGAAAAGCCCAAGAAGTGGGAGTTGAGAACGGTACCTGACCACGCATTGCACAAACTCCAGCTCTATGCACACTCGTCACCGGGCCCGGCTTGTCAGCTTGCACCGGGTTCGACCACGAGAGCAAACATAGGAGGATGAGTGCTGGTAGTAGTAGCCGGGGTATGTGAAGCATCAGGGGATGCTTCATCTCTGGAGAGGGTTGTTAGGGTGCGCAACAGTAAAAATGTAACGATTGCCGATAACCTTCAGCAATTGTGTCACTAGTTTGGCGAAATTTGGGATACTTCGAAGCCAGGACGACCGACTAAGCGGGCTATGTACGAGGTAGTAGTACTATTCGATCCTGTAATGAGCGGGCTCGAAAAGATGATATGCAAACCAGGGCAGAAGGAGGGTGACGAATAATGTTTGAGTGGTAAGTCTGCGGATGGAAGGAAGATGGAAGGAAAGGTTGGCTGAAGAGAGAGATGGGGGGGGGTGGCCGGGGGCGATGGATGACGAGAACCGACGCAAGGGTAGAGGAGAGACCCGAGATGAGGCAACACCCAAGCGAGAAGAGATAGGCCCTGAGTAATATGTGCGGGGAAAGGGAAAGACACAAGGAGATGGAGAGAGAAGGAGAGAAGGAGAGAAGGAGAGAAGGAGAGAAGGAGAGAAGGAGAGAAGGAGAGAAGGAGAGAACGGGAGCCAGAAGATGAAGATGATGATGGTGAGAGAGAGAGAGAGAGAGGGAGAGGCTGAAGGCTGAACTGTTAAACCACACGCTTCTATTCTATTACCTTTCGCTTCCTGCCTTACGGGACTCCTGGCCCCGTCAATCAATGATTAAACGGTGAAAGCACAGCAATTTTTAAAGAGATGGAAAGGAAATTCCAGTAAGGCAAAAAGAGTCAATAAAAAGGCAAAGGAAAGGCCTGCTTCCCTTTTTTTATATATATATATATATTTATATTCTTCTTCCCCATTTCTTTCATCCCACATTCCCCATCCAACTCTGTAATACCGGTACTGAATAACAATGACAACAATAACAAGAATAATACTCACTTCTCTCTCTCTCTCTCTCTCTCTCCCCTTGAATCCCCTGACCAAGCTCACGAGAAATTCAGGCAGAAAAGAAAGAAGAAAAAAGTCGAGATGCTGGCTCGTTGATGACCGTCTGATGACGTGCTGCTGCAGGATTGGGCGAGACCTCAATCCCCTTCCCTTGGCAGGAGAAAGAGAAGAAAAAGAAGAAAAAGAAGAAAAAGAAGAGGGGAAAAAAAAAGCATCCATCGAGGAATTCCCGCATTCAGCGAATCAACCGTCTTCAGTTACAGCAATCCCCCATCGATAAAAGCAACCTTCCATGGTCCCGTGATTATCTTTTTCTTTTTTCTTTTTCTTTCCCTTTCTTTTCTTCTTCCTCTTCCTGTCAGATTACCGTACCGGACAAGTAGTTTTTCTGACGGCCCTGACAGGAACAATTATTGTGAGCCGGAACCCCACCATACTTGTAAGTAATCTAACATTCAGCCCACCTGCCGGGTGAATGACCGACACGCCCAGCAGCCATCTGGTTATCGAACTCGGGATCTGGTGTGAGAAAGTCTGTACAAACACAAAAATACCGCTACGGTAGTCGCAGGTGTACAAGTACCATGTACTCGCACAGTACCCGGATACAACCTGGCTTCATAGTTTATCATAATATCGTTATTACAGCTCACAAGAGTGCAATCTTCAATCCCAATTCAGACAAGACGAAACCGCGCAACCCAATTCGAGTTCCACCCAAATTCAATTCAATTCAATCCGAGCACCGATAGCACCTGCAAATCCCACGGTAAAAGCATTCAAACTCAGATGTGGCATGAGAAGAAGAAGAAGAAGAAAAAAAGTAAACATAATCCATGAAAAAAGAACCCCAATTCCCTTTTCCATCACAAGCGCTAGGCTCTCTCAGAGAATGACACAAGGAAGAGGAATGCTACGTGGATTGCCACAACAGCAACAGTTAGCAACATGTTCGCGCCCCATTTCGGGGAAGTAATAAAAAATTTAAAAAAAAACGGAGAAAAGGCTTGGGGGTAAAAAAAAACCTACCAGCAACACTCATAATCACCACATTCGATACATTTCTGTCCTGAGGGTTTTCCCAAACCGCTAGTGCCCAAGACACCGCCGCCGGCGAGGGGTGACTTTTCTTTATTCGTGTTGACCAATTGCTGAGCGGAAGAGGAGCACATGGTGCCTAACTAGGATGAGATGAATGGGGACAGAGATAGAATGTTTAAATTGTTATTTCTTTGTATGCACTGCGCTGCCCTATGAGTGATGGACGTCGTCGGACTTGGTTAACAAACTTTGTTGCCCGTAAAACAGATTGTCTTGGAGAGGAAATGATAACGAAAACACAAATTTTAACGGTGAGTGATGGCTCAGAATCTAACAGCAAATAATACCTCATCAAGGTGAATACAGATGGGGTTGTAACATATTTGACACGGAAAGCGGTTTCTCAGGTCGCTCCCGTGGATGCGATATCATCATTGGGAAATTCAAGAGTTCTTATGGCGAAAAAAAAAGAGATAGAAGTTAGGGTATCTTACCTTTTGTGTTTGCGCGGTAAGGGGTTTCACACACAAGCGGTTCTGATGGCGTATTGACGACCGAAGCAAAGAAGACGATGGAGGAGAGAGATGGGGGGGGGAAGGGTTGGGTGGATGGCGCCCAGCTCATGAACGAAGAGGAGAGCATAAGAGTTCGGGTACCGGCAAGCAGCAATAAAAAGTTAACTTCAGGGTTTGGCCCTTGGAGTGATGACGAGTACCACAGTAACTTATGATATGATATCGGCATCATACTCTTTCTATTGCTGAGCCACATCACTACGCTGCGCCACACTGATATAATCAGGCCCTCCCTTGGGCATGACTGGTTGAAGTCTTAGCACTTGACCTGTTTTTTCAGACGCTGGTCTACCCTAGCTCCCCACCTCCGAACCCTAAAAGGTATAAACGGTGGCTTATCTTCAGCAAGGGGAAGGCCAAGTTCGTCGATTGGCTAGGTCGGCTTTCTGTGAGCGAAATCCGGTATCATACGCATGAAGGGATTGAAAAGTTTTAGCCACTCCTCTGGTTTCGTTGTCTTGTGCTGTTTGGGGCATTAGAGTGCGGTATTGGAGAAGGAAATGCCTTCAAGTTTCCCCGAGAAAATCATTACCAGACAATCCCGGAGCCCTCCATGCAGAGTACTAGAACCAGCAATGTTTTTCTATTCCAGCAAAAGCACAATGTTTCGTTCACTCAATGATTCCCCGGGGTGCCAAACAAGGTAATACGCATGCCCTCAACATATAATAACTTGGCAGGATGCCCCGGCATTTTCCTGAAGAGGATATTTTTGAGACACACTCTGTCTATATAGTTGTCTTTTGGTACGAGAGAAGGTTATAGGGGCTGGTAGGGTGTTTCTGGCTTATTTTTAAAGAAATACTTGGATTTTTTATGACTTTTTTACGATTTTTTGTGATTTTCTCTTGCTCAGAAGTTGAAGTATTATTTTTTTTTGCTGTGGGCGGGACATTGTGCTTTTGCTGGGATTGCCAGTATTATAGGGAGGGTTCGGGATTGGCTGGCATAGAATACGGTGCTGGTACGATAGGTTTTTGTTTCCACACCCGCCGATCCGTATTCCTTGTTTAGTGACAGTCTGCGCCCGTACGCTTAAGAGCCGTGAAATTTGGAAACAAACGGGGGAAGCATCACCCAGTCACTCGAGTAAAGAAGTGCCTCAAGCTCCGCAGGCAAGGTCTTAGCTCTATCTATGATAAACGCCGCTCGGTTGCCGGGAGATCATAACAAGGAGCGGAGCACTGAAACATACTCGAGTGCTCGTACAGTACCCTCCGGTATGATATAATCTCGAGCTGAACGCCTCTGCGGCAGTCTAATACTGATGCCCGACCCCGAGTCGGGGAATGGGAATCGCAGACTTGCACTATACCGGCGGTCAGCCAGCGCACAGTAAAGTTATCTCAAAGACAGGCGGAATGCCATGTTCTAGTTAAGCGGGAATAACTATAATAGTCTCTCTTATACCGGTAGTCGACCCGTACAATACCCCATACTCGAGCATATGTGACAGCTAGAGAGCGCTGAATCGTGCACTCCTCGGGTACTCCTTGTGCCGTGCCTCTGGCACGTGCATGTCGGCTTCTCTCTTCTTCCGCTCGTTAGGTCCTTCCTAAGCCCGACCGTTCCTTTGTTAGTAAGGAAACGCCCAGACCGATCGCCTTTTTCGCCAGTACTTAACAGCCGTCTTCCGTCAAAGTGTCCTGCAAGCCCGACAAAATTCACTTTACCCTCGCATCAGTGCAAATACCGGTAGGTCGCGACATGAGTTCCGCAAAGTCTGTTTCGATAGTTGGGAGCACGGGTCTGGTGGTGAGTATACTCATTCATTCATCCTTTTGTTACCCATCTCCATGGGGGCTCTTCTTCTTTTCTTTGTCACCTTCATCTTAAGTCCTAGGCCTCCTGGAAAAGCATGTTTTAAAAAAAAATGCTGACAATGCAATTTTACTAACGCTCTTGTGGGAAGGGCTCCTCCGCGCTCCAACACTTTCTCTCAAATCCACAGGTCTCCCATGTGTATTCCTTAATGCGCCGTCCTTATCCTCACCCCATCACCGACCCTGAGTCAAAGCTTAAGCCTCTCATCTCGAGCGATATCGCGACGTGGCCTGCAACGCTTGGTTCTATCCCCACGACTGCCTTTGTCTCTGGCCTTGGAACTACTCGCGGGGATGCCGGCTCTCTCGAGGCTCAGCGTAAAATTGACTTCGACCTTAACCTTGACTTAGCGAAGGCAACCAAGGCGGCCGGTGCAAAATGTTATGTCCTGATATCCGCCGCCGGTGCAGACTCAACATCTCGATTCCCTTACATGAAGATGAAGGGAGAATTGGAAGATGCAGTTATCGAGATAGGATTTGAAAAGACGGCAATCCTAAGGCCAGGACTTATTGTCGGGTCGCGAGAAAAGGCTAGGTTGCTGGAGTACCCTCTCCATCGTGTGGCCAATCTCCTTGGTGCTGTCTCGGGTGGAAAGCTCAAGGATGGGTGGGCTCAGGATGCGGATGCCATTGGGAAGGCTGCTGTCAGGGTTGTCCTGGAGGAGTCTGTTTGGGAAGGCAAGGGGGAACAGGATGGCGGAAAGACAGTTTGGCGCATCACTCAAGCTGATATCGTTGCCCTTGGGAAAAATGCAACATGTTAAGTGATAAGTCGGAGTGCCCGAGTATTGGGTGGGAAAGGTATGAGTGAGTGCAGGTGCAGGTGCAAGTGCCTTTGTGTGTTTTTTTTTTTTGTTCCAATTGATGTGAGGGTTCATAGGCTGCGGAAGTTACGAATTTGGCGTTGCATAATATCAAATTTGACCCTATCAACAAATTTATTTGGGTTCAATCGAACCTATGCTATATCCTTATGCATATTATTACCCATTCTGGGTATTTCCCAGCAAAGCAGGAGTACGGTACAGAAAGAAATGCGGTAAGGGTTCTCAAAGGCACAGTAGGCTGGGTAATATGAGGGCCGAGGGAATAGCTCTCGTTTATGCAAATTCTGACCCGGGTTTGAAGCGAGAAGGCAGTAACTTGTACGGGAGGCGTGATGCATGGATATGATGGAGCGCGAGCAAAGTAACGTGTGACCAACTGTTTGGGTGGGGTGCCTCCATGCATAATAATAAAGAGTAGCTTCCGAGATATTTAATGCAGGGCACGAGAACTGGAGAGCTCAACGGTACTGTACAGGTATCATGGGAGGGGAAAGAAGGGAAAAGAAATAAAAGGGAGGGCTTGAAATCTGCAGTGCAAACAAAAAGTGTAGCTAACCGATATCATTCTGCCCCGCAATTTGTACTCGAGTATATATATATATATAATATCCATGGATGTGAGGGGATACGAAAAATGGAACCAGCGAATGGGGGAATAGAGCAGGCAGTACAGGGCCTTACGTACTCGAACAGTGGACGGGTAGCCTAACTTAAATACTTGCGGTCACTCCAAAGAGGAGAGCGGTATGAGACTGTATGATACTGTATGATACTGTACTCGAGTATGGTACTGTATCATGATGTTTTTCTAGCCTTTACCTTTCTCTGTGCCATCAGTTGGGCCTTTCTGACTGCGCTGGTGTTGCTGCCGTTACTGCTACGGTTTGCTGTAATAGTATTAGACTGGCCATAATATCCTACTAGCCATTTCATAAAGTATCCGGACAATTCTTGCCTACTTTGTATCAGGCTTGGCACCAAGTTGTCCGGTTACTTTTATCAATTGGCCGTAGACCCTATTATACCCAGTCTATAGCAACCGACTACAGCAGAATCATCCAACCGCCAACAGCCTCTCTCCCCCCCCCCCCCACCTGATCACCTCCCCTCAACCCTCACCCACAACCCTTTCCACAGCGCCTTGCCTTGCCTCGCCCGCTCTGCTCTCTCCTCCAATCCCCGCGCTCAACTCTACCGCTCACCGCGTGGTACTGCTGTTCACAACCATCATCCTTCCCTCCACCTCACTCCACCGCTGCCACCACCACCACTTCACTTTTCCCACTGTTTGCACCTTCATTGCCCTCAACCCACAACTCACCAATTTTTACCACCAACCACCACCATCACCACTCTCGGCTTGTGTTAACCTAACCTCTCTGCTTCCATCCAACGCACTACTAATACTGCTCGGTCTTTCATCAACCCCTATTCCCTTTGCTCTCGAAGCATCTCTCATCTCCTCTCCCATCTCTTACATCTCTTAAATTCTTGAACCACCCTCCCCTCTTACATCCATTAACCCATTAAATTTCCATCAACACAGCCTCTTAAACACCTGATGGCTTCCGTAAGTTAAACCTATGAACCCTTGCACATCGCCCTCTAGTCCAAGTGTCCGCCGCTATTTCTAGGCGCTATTGCCTCTCGTTCGGCTCTTGGCGGCTTCGACACTCTGGCGGTTCCCCCTTCTAACAGTGTCACAGGTACCTCCGCAAACCCGCCCCCCTCAATTCGGCGCACATCATCAGCAATACGTCCCGAATGGCTCTGTGCCTGGGATGCCCCCTCAGCCTGTCCAACTTCCACCCCAAAAGGTGATTGAGAAGGCGGGTGTGCGAATTTTGTGCATTGCCGACGTTAGAGGTATGAATTCCAACCTTCTCTATTATGTGGATTTTGGCGATCTCAGGCTGTTTGGTTGTGATATGTCTCGGGGATTGACACTAAATTGTTTTCCACATTTTTGCAGGGAACCTTAGATCTTTAAATGAATTGGCCAAGAAGGCAAACGCAGATCATATCCTTCACACTGGTGACTTTGGCTTTTATGACGATAGCTCTCTAGAGAGAATTGCTGACAAGTTAGACTTCAACCCTGATACCGAGTGAATATTGGCTAACTTTTCTTTCTTTTTCTCCAAAGGACCCTGCGACATGTCGCACAATACTCCCCCCTGCTCGAAGATGGCCTCAAAAAGCGTATCCAGGCCCCTGGCCCCAGTAACCTTTCTATAAAGCAGCTCTTTGGTCAGGTCGAACACCCGTTGTCCGAGCTTCCCCTGTTTCTCAATAAGAAGTACACCCTGGACGTACCTGTATACACAGTGTGGGGGGCGTGTGAAGATGTCCGTGTCCTTGAGAAATTCCGCTCAGGCGAATACAAGATCAACAATCTCCACATCATCGATGAGGCGAATTCACGGCTGTTAGATGTCGGCGGTGTTAAGCTTAGGTTGTTAGGTCTTGGCGGTGCCGTGGTCATGCATAAGTTGTTTGACAACGGCGAAGGAAGAACTACAATTCCTGGAGGACAAGGGACCATGTGGACTACACTTTTACAAATGGGCGAGCTCGTTGACACAGCAAACCGGGTATATGACCCCACAGAAACTCGAATTTTTGTCACCCACGCTTCACCGGCAAGAGAGGGCTTGTTAAATCAATTGTCGGTTACTCTGAAAGCGGATTTCTCGATATCCGCTGGATTGCATTTCCGATATGGTAGCTCATACAACGAGTTCAGTGTAAACCCAACTCTGGATCATTATCGGGGCAAGCTAGCCTCGTCGAAAGCGTCATTCAATGATGTTTGGGAAACCGTCAAGGGCGAAGTCTTGCCCGCCGTTCAGCAAAACGAAGCTCAGCAGGCACTCTTGAATAATGCCTTGGATATCGTAGAGAAGATGCCTACAAGTGCCAATGGTGGAAACCCGTTTGGTGGTCCGGCATCAAACACTGCTCCTGGAGCTGGACAGGTCGATGAATCTGCATTTAAGAATATGTGGAATTTCAACTTGGCAGATGCTGCATTCGGCTGGCTTGTTCTAGAAGTTGAGGGTGGCCGTATCGGGACTGAGATGAGAGCGCAAGGGTTCAATTTCGCCCATAGGGGTGGAAAAGGAGCTCCTGCGACTCAGCAGCAGCAGCAGCAACAGCAGCAGCAACAACAACAACAGCAACAGTCATCGGTTGCGCCTGCTACATCAACTGCTACGTCGGCACCAACTTCGAATGCTGGAACTGTTAATGTGAATGTGCCATCTGGACCCTCTGGAGCTAGCAACACTACTCCACAGACTGGCCCGGCAGTTCCCTTCACTCCGTCAGGGCCAAGGAATCAACAACAGCCAAAGCCCGCCCCCCCTCAACCAAAGCCTGCTACGGCCCCAACCGGGCCGAAGCAACCTACCCCACCTCCTGCTCAGGCCGAACCACCGGTCGCCCCGAAGCCAGCAACGCCTCGTCCGGTACCAAGTGGCCCTGCGAACAGAACTACCACCCCGGTCGCCACGCCTCTGCCGATAGCAGCGGCAGAGAAGCCATCTACTAGTAACGGCACACGTACCGAATCTCCAGCTCCCCCTGCCGTGCCTAAGATTGATACTCCTGCTACGGCTCTGGTCGCTGCTCCAACCGGACCTCAACACCAAGAGGCTAGCTCCCCGCAGGACCGTCCAAAACAGTTCGGACTCTATGTGACCAACGTAAATACCCCAGAGGCAGTTCGTGCTCTATTCTCTTCGGAAGTCCAGAGCAAGATTCTGCGCATAGAAACAAAACACCCCAGAAGCAGACCAGAATCCACCTATTTTTTTGTGTACTTTGAGAGCGTTGAAGTTGCTAGAGAAACGCTGGAACAGCTACCGGAAGACTTGAAAATCAAGCATTCCCCGGGTGAGCACAAACCGTGGGTCAAATTGATGGATGATTACGGTTCGTTCAGCAACTCAAGACCCGGCATGTCCGACAGCAAATGGGGGCGCGGAACCGGCACCGGCGGTGGCAGCAATAGTGAGAGTGAAAACAACACTGGTGGCGCATACAGGCGTCCATACCACCGAGGCCGTGGAAGAGGCGGCTATGGCTCAGAACGCGGCGCTGGTGGGCTGAGAGGTAGAGGTGGGTCCAAGCGTGGAAGGGGCTTTGACGGCGGAGATGGAGGATCGCAACATCAATCTACAGACTAGATAAAATAGTTTTTCCTTTTTTTTCTTCTTTTCTTTCTTTTCTTTTCTTTTTCCTTTCTTCTAATGATTTCTTTTTTCTAACCCTTTCGTGGGACCTATGGAGAGGGAGGAACGAGGTTTGAGAAAAGGGAAAAAGTTCTCTGATAGTTGGTTTGTTTCTCTAGTCGTTTTTTTCTCTTCTGTGTGTAGGTTGCTTGGCTGGTCGGTTGGTTTGTACGTTGTTGTAGCTGGAAATAGCAGCTGCCGTTGCCGTCGCCGTCGTCGTCGACGTCATGGTTTGGTGGTAGCTTGCAGTATGATAGTTAGGGAATGAATTCTGAAGACGGGGCGGACGAATGAGACATCTTTTCGAGGAAGGCACTAGGAAGGGAGGAAGAGAGAAGGGGGGGGTGAGTGGTTCTTTTAGCGTGTGATTGTTTCTTTCTTATGGTGCTCTGTTCTTCTATTTTCATCTTTTTTCCATTTTTCCATCAAAACCTTGGGGCTTTTATCATACTTTTTACTTTAGCTTAGTTCCATAGTACTTTATCGGGGACTACCGTGTTACCTACATACCTACCCACTAGCTGAAATTCTTGCTACGATATACCAGGGAGAGCATTATCATTACCACAAACAAAACCATGATACGATTTCTACGAAACTCCACACTCAATAATAACATTAATATTATCATGATTAACCCAAAATTTTTTGTCAGGCGCAGCCCACGGTGACCTAGTCATGACCACTCGTAAAAAAAAACCCCCTCTAGCACGGCGAACGGATCACATAAGTTACCATACAATTCAATATTTGCTCCACCTATGGGGAAAAAAAAGGCGGCGAAGGACATAACCAAAATTGGGGATTTTGTTTCGAACTACGGCTGGTTCTTTTGGAGTCATTACCAGAATTGCTTACACTAAAGAAATCCTGGGGGGGGGGAGAAAGAAAGTGGGCGAGTGAGTATCTTGAAGGGTGAGAGAGTACACATCCGTTTTAGGCCCTGTTCGGCGGGAACGGAAGGCGGGTCGACCTTTCGGTTTTGAAACGGTGGATGTCGGGATCTACTGCGACTAACTTGTTTTAGCTGTTTGCTCATAGGCATACCAATAGTACACGGATATGAAAGACGGTGTTAACTAACTAACACCATTTAACCCGTCGTGTATCTTTTTACCAAAATATAAACACCTCGACTAAGGGCTTTACCATGGTGAATCAGCCTGTTGCCTACAGTAGATTTCCCCCCCCCCACAAAACACTTGGGCTATTATCCTAATATCACTTAGGTCCTGTTTGGCATGGCAAAAATCCGTTGGATTTCTTACTTTACTCAGTATTTTCCAGAAGTGAATGTAAAAATACAGAGTAGTGTGTTTGGTAGATACACAAATACCATTGGATTTTCATACTTTAGAATTGTTCTGCTGTATTGTTTTTAACTGCTATATTTCTTATAAGCCTATTACTATTAGGACACAATTAATGATTGACTACAGCTGCTACTATGATTGTTGATTATTCTAATGTGCTAGGTATAATAATATTATTAGATTGAGAAAGAAATGTTTTGTTACATATTTGGTTTTGGGATTACAGTTTTCTGTAGCTCTACTAGCTTAACCCTAAATAGTTTTTCTATTTCCAACTATGTTGCCCTCTAAAAAGCAGTCTATGTACTGAGTAATTCTTTACAGTTGTATGCCAAATAGAATCTTAGTCAGCTAATCCTTTCACAGGGTATAAAGATTGTTGTTCTCTCTCATTTGTTTCCTCTGACTTACTTCTTTTCTTATACAACTGCTATCGTTTGCAAAAGACTTTTCTTCTCTCTTCCAACTCTTAATATTATTACTATGAGTATCATATTAAGAGGTTTATTTATCAATCCTTGATAGTTTCTCAAGCTTTTACCTATCAAGAAAAATTACTGAGCATCTTTCATGGCCTTTTTGTATCCTCTGTCAACTTTTAATATTGAAACTATAACTCCATCATGGAGTGATGCAGTAATCAGTAAAATAACAATACTTGCTCTATACTAAAAGTATGGTATCTAACAAGACTAACTACAGAAATCTTATACAAAGTTGTTATAGTAAACGTTTTACTATATTGCAACTATTAAGTAGTTACTAATAGAAAGAGTTTGATATACTAGAGATTCTTAAAGTGAATTGAGAAAGCAGCTCTTCAAACAAGTATATAGAAAACACTATCTGGCAAAGTCTACTCTCTCAAAGTTTAGAGAATAGCAAATATTTATATATACTTGTTAAACTATTCAGAGCTTAAAATGCCAGAGAATCAAACACTACTTAAAATCAAACTTCAAATATATGAAATATCAAATAATACATAAAACTAAATTCAAAACTAGTATTACTACCAGATTTAGATAATAGTTTCTATTGACCATTTAAGAGATCTTTGGCATGACTCAAGTCTCTTACTTGAGACTGGTAACAAAAGAGTACAATGAGTACTAGTAGCTATTCAATGTATGAAAAAGACATTAAATTTTCATCTCTTTCGTCTCACAGGTTCACTTTCAACTTTTATTCTTCTTTTCAATTTCTGCTATTCTTCTACTACTGCTATATTTCTTATTCTTATTGTTGTTGTTGTTGTTCTTCTTCTCCTTATCCAAGCACATACACTCTCTCTCATACACACAGACATTTATATACTAATCCATACTCCTTTCCAAAACTGTTATTCTGAAATGGTATTTTTCAATTTTTAATTACAAGTTTCAGAGGAACCCTTTTAGTGTTTATTTAAATATGGCTTTGAATAGTATTGGTTACTTACTATATATAAATTGCCAAAATGGTAATAGGACATAGTAAGCTCAATAGCAATGCATATTCAAGACAAGAGCTTTTGAGAGTAGGAAGATTTTTATTTATGAGTACTGAATTAAGCTGTTGAATACAAGTCAGGATATTAGTAAATGCAATGACTATATAGTATACAAACAAACTTAATCAATTGCAATCTTAGTTTATACAAAAATATAGGAAATAAAATACTAGTATTATGAAACAAAGTTGATAACCAAGAATACTAGGTTGTAAGAACGACTAAAGCTATAAGTGAGTAAACAAGGGCACTAACTAAAGAAATGACAATTTGGCATCTATTTGAGAAAGCTACTGTTATTTGTAAAGAATGGCAAGCTATTTTGTAAAGGAGAAAGTATGGATAAACAGAACTGACTGTTTGCAGTCCTGTCTTTGGGTTCCTGAAAAACTTGAGTTGTGTCTTGGTACATCTCATTTCTTACTGGTTATTTTAGTCTCTCTTTAGTCTCAGCCTTCTTCCTCTTTTCCATTTCTTCTCCTATCTTTCTTATCCACTATCTTTGTTACAATTTTCTTTATTGGGAGATAATTACAGCATTTAACAACTAATCTTTTAACCTTCTATATCAAATAGCAGAAGACTCCTATTCCACATGTGCAGTTCAGGCATTGTAGAAGATACTCTGATGTCTTTCTCACACATATTATGCTTGTAAGAATAACGAACTGGTATTGAATTAATAGTATAGGAAAGTACTTAGATAGTTGTATGAGAAACCTCCTATGTCACAAACAGGACTAAGCGAGAATATAGTTTCACATGACTCATACTTATGAGTCATAGGTTTGTGATTTCCTTTCACATGACTCATACCTGTGATATTATCACTATAATATTATTGGTTGATGACTTTAAATGACTTACAATTGTGATTATATGATGCATGACTTTCGCACATGACTCACATTGTGAGGCATGAGTTTCACACATATGAAGCAAGTTGTGCAGATACCTGGTTATTGAGATTAAGATTGGTTTAGGTATGTTGTGCAGTTGGCTCATAGAAGTCAGCTGAGGGATTTCACGCCATGACTAGTTATGAGTTATGAGTTTGTATGACTCAAGGGTAGGAGTCACCAGGATTTGGGGTGTTGGAGGTACGTCTATATAAGTAGGCTGTGGCTGGTGAGTAGTTAGTCACGAACGATCTCCTCTACACCTCCGGCGATTGAAATCTCAACACCATGAGAAATCATCGTCAACTCCATCCACCTCCCTCTCCCCTCTTCTGATGGCCTCGTTGTCTAGGAGGGTGACGCGTCCTCATCCCTCTCCCCTCTGTTCCCCTCCTGATGGCATTGCTCTCGGGCAGTCTTTGTCTAGGGGGTTCATGGCTACTCCCTCTCCCCTTCCCCGCTTTCGCTTCGCTGCCCTCGCTTAGCGTTTGCACACGGTCGGCAACCTCTTTCTCGTCAACGGCTTTCTGCAGTTTCGGGTTATCGGTGAAGTAGTGGCCCCGGTGGCTCTGCTCCCTGGTATTGCACTTTCTCCTGGGTGCTCTGTTTGGTACGGTCGGCATCGTCGAAAAACTGTGATCTCGTTTTGGTCGGTCGGTCTCGCACTTCTTGATTGGGTCTACCCCTCCGTCCCCTCGTTATCTCTCCCCCCTCACCCGGTTGTTCGTCCCGTGGCTCGGTTACAGCCCCCCCCTCGTCTGTCGGCCGCCTCACCGTGGCCGGCTCCTCCTCGTCCGGCTGGCACCCTACTGCCATCATCTTCACCTCGGTTGTTTTCTGGAGGGTCAGTTTGATTCCCTTGTGCCACACGGTCCCGAGTTTCTTCGATTGCGTCGTCCCTCCCACGGTCTATCTATAGCCCGGCTTCCGCAGCTTCGCATGAGTGTGTTTACCGGTTTTTCCGGGGCATCTAGGTTCCGGCTCCGTATGTGTCCCAAGTTACGTGGACCGATGGGGAAAGCTGGTGGGGTATGTTGGGTTGGACAGCAGTACACTTTTGGGTTTCTCTTTGGGGTCTCACTGTCGCTTGGTTTCTTTCTTTCTGCTTGTCTGCGGAGGTGTTTGTCGGAGCTCAGGCCTTTGTTTTCTTTCTGTAGTTTTCTACCCATAGTACCGGACTTGCATGTGGGTTTCCGCTCTTGTCGGGCAGGGTCAGAGGGTTTTTAGCAGGAGGGGGATACAGGATGGACTGTGGGCTTGGAAGCACACCGGGTCTTTGGGGTCATAGGCGCTGCTGCACACCCTTTTTGTTCCGTGAGCGGGTCTTGTACTGTAAGCCTTGAAACGAAAATAAAGAGTGATATAAAAAAAAAAAAAAGAAAAAAAACTGGTGAGTAGTTAGTCCACAAATGATCTCCTCTTCACATCCGGCGATTGAAATCTCAACACCATGAGAATCATGGTCAATCACCCTCTCCCCTCTCCCTTCTTCTGATGGCTTAGTTGCCTAGGAGGGTGACGCTACAACTCCTCTCTCCCCTCTGTTCGTCTTCTGATGACATTGCTCTTGGGCAGTCTTTGTCTAGGGGGTTCACGGTCGTTCCTCTCTCCCTCCTGGCTTTCGCTTTGCTGCTCTCCCTTAGCGTTTGTACACAGTCGGCAACCCCTTTCTTGTCAATAGCCTTCTGCAGTTTCGGGCTATCAGTGAAGTAGTGACCCCTGTGGCTCTGCTCCCTGGTATTGTACTATTACCTGGGAACTCTGTTTGGTACAGTCAGCATTGCCGAAAAACTGTGATCTTGTTTCGATAGGTCGGTCTCGCACTTCTTGATTGGGTCTACCCCTCCGTCATACTTTCCTCTGATTCCGGCCATCCTCCTCCTCTCGGTTTCGTCTAGTTGCTCTGTTACAGCTACAATCCGCTCCTTGGCTGAGACCCTACTACTAGGTGGCTCCGCTCCCCCCCATCGGCACTCATCTTCTGGGAACTCCTTCTCAGGTGGCCTGAGCCTTGCCCTCTCCTCTGAGTCCCTATCCCTTCTGATTGTCTAGCACTGGGATCTGTCATTGCTAAGTACATGGCAGTGAAACTGGCTAGTTGTAATAAGGTTCATACATACTGTCTCTGCCTCTCGGGGCGTACATCTCTCTGGGTCTCGTTTTCCAGTGGACTCTGAGAGTATTTCTTTATGCCACACGTCACTGCTATGCCAGCATCATTATATGGATCTCCCACTGGGTATCTCTCCGCCTCTGTTGACGGCCTGTATGGTCCAGGTATATTTACTACTTGTGTGTGCTCAGGTCCTATTGTATAGCCTATGGTTTGGTATTGGGGGTCACTTTCATGCTGGGCTTGAAGTCTTCTTTTGTTGGTTCTTAGGTTTCTTACTGTCATTTGGTTTTTCTCTTGTTGGGCTGCATGTCTGTGGAGGTTATTGGTTTGAGGTTTTCTGGCCAATTGTTTCCTTTATGGTTTCAACTCATAGTACTGGACGTTGATTTCTACCTCTATACAAAGCAGTTACGTTGTCGGGCAGGGTCAGAGGGTTTTAGCATCGGGCTTACAGGATGAACTGTAGTCGGAGGTTTTTTGCTTTCATACCTAATGGTTTTTTTTTTTTTTTTTTTTTTTTTTTTTTTTTTTTTATATTATATATTGGTTGTTTTAAGGTACAAGAAATGACATGCATCATCAGATATGGCCAAAACAAAACCCACAATCACGCAACACAAAAACAAAATAATCAAAACCCAAAAAACAAAACTAATCCTCCATCGCGTCGAACCCATACGCGCTTGATAAAAGTAACAAAAACAAGTGTACTGCCTAAAATCAAAACATTACAGCTAACAAGAACCTATCATAACGCTTTCATCAAAAACAAAAACCCTACAGAAACTAAGGAAGTACCGGGGCGTTGCATATCATCAATGCTCTGGCTCTCGTGTCTGTAATACCCTCTAGGAGGTTACTGGAGGGAAATAACTTTGGTCGCGGTCCCCTGCTGGGGGGTGCCGGGGGAGTAACGGATGGGACAACCGGCGGTGGTGGGACCGGGTACGGAGGCATGTCGGGGGGGAAGCCCATGGCAGTGGAGAGGACGTAGCCGGCCAGGCCTTTAAGGAGAGAGGCGGAGTCCCACAAAGGTGATGGGGCGTCCAGCGACAGGTCCCTTGGGAGGAAAAGGGAGCGTGCTTCCGATCTCGAGGGGCAGGACAGAATAGCGTGTTGAAGGTCTTCCACTCTGGTCCCGCAGTGGGGACATAGGGTGGGAACGTCATGGTTGTACCAAGAAGGATGACCCGCAAGGTAGCTCTTACCGGACCTCATCTGGTGAAGTCTTCTTGCGATGAAGCGAGGAAGACCTTGGAGGGGGTGGGGCGAGAGAGAAGGGGCAAAGGTGTAGTAGGTGGGGGGGGCAAATCTCACTTTCCAGCAGGAAAGTAGGGATCGCCTGAGGAGCATTTTGAGGCGTTTATTGGCCTTGGACATCAAAAGGGGGTCGGGAAGGTAAGCGACTGTGTCTAGAAGATCGGTCCTGATCACCGGGAAGAACATAGGGGAGCCGAGCGCCGAGAAAGCGTCGTGGACGATCGAATTGAGGGGAAGGTGCCTCTTGCACCTGGTCGGTGCGGTAGCCCAGTTGAGCCGGAGGTAGTTTGATGGAAGCCTGGTGGCATACTGGCGAGCGGAGGTGGGAGTCCTCCAGTCGTCTAGGTTAGGGAAAGAAGGATGCAGCCTGGCGGTTGCAGGGTTGGCAGAGGGAGGAAGACATGCAATTCGCAAACCTGCCAGCCGGCGTTGGTGGGCGGCGAGGAGTGAGACGGGGGGAAGACATGATTCGATAGCTAGGATGCCTGTGGGGGTGGAAGAGAAGCACGAGGTGGTCCACCTTTGTACCTTTCTCCAGAACACCGCCATCTTGTCCAGCATTTTCGAACCGGGGACGAAAAGGTCAGCCCCATAAAGGAGTACCGGGCGGACAACCGCCATAGCCAGGCGGTGAGCGAGAAACGGTGGGATGCCCTTGGCAGGCGAGCTGAGTGACCGGATAACTGTGAAGACCCCTTTTGCCAAGGAGAGTCTTTTGTTGAAGTGGGGAGAGGTGGACAGGGTAGGTGTGAACCAGTATCCAAGCCACCTAAGAGAGGACGCAGGGCGGACAGAGCTGCCGTCAAGGACCACGGAAGATTGGGAAACGGGGCCCCTCTGTAGAGGGGTGCGCCAGTGAATGAGTTCGGTCTTAGGGATCGAGAAGGGGACACCCAGCTTGGTTCCTATATCGGTGAGCGTCCGATAGTGACCTGCCAGGAGGGAGACGTTTTCCCCGTAGGAGGGGGAGGAGACTGTAATAGCAAAGTCATCCACATATGAGAGGACCAGACCGTGGGGAATAGAAAGATGCATCGAGGAGACATAGATCACGAATAGGAGGGGTGAGAGGGGTGACCCTTGGGGAGTACCGACTGAGACCGGGAGGGACGTCCGAGGGGACCCTTGGAAGAGGAGGCGACACTGCCTTCCATGGAGAAAGGACGAGACACATTTAACCAAATAAATGGGGTCCCGAGGGACTGTAGTTTGGAGGAGAGGACCGCGGAGTCGACATTGTCGAAACCCCCTTTGATGTCCAGGAAGAGGGTGGAGGCTTTGTAGCGTCTATCTGCCTGCAATGCCCGGACCTCATGTGCGAGGGTGGCCGCTGCATCGAACGTGGATACGCCAGGGAGGGAACCGCACTGATCCCCATGGATGAGTCTTAGGGAGCGGGCCAGTTTGGTGAGCCTTGAACAAACGATCCTTTCAAGGATTTTGGAGAAGGTTTTGAGTAAAACAATCACTCGGAAGGAGGCCAGGGACTCATATGAAGCCTTACCAGGCTTGTCGAGGATCACCCCATCGGCTTCCTTGAGGGAGGCAGGAAGGTGACCATGCGCCAACAGTGGTGACAGGAGTGCGGGTATGAGGAGCGGGTACTTAGAGTGAACCTTCTTCCATACTAAGTAGGGGATTGTGTCAGGGCCCGGGGCCGACGACGGGGAGCATGCTTTGAGCGCCGTGTTTACCTCTTCCTTGGTAATCGGTGGGGCGTCAGGGTCTAAGTTGGCAAAGCGGGGGTATCCAGGAGCGGGCCTTGGAGGGAAAAAATGGTTTAGGAGAGCTTCATTGATCTGTGCCGGAGAGTCGGCTCCACGGAAGGAGGGGAACCTGACTGAGGGTGTTCTGGAAAGGGCACGTCTTGCATGACACACCGAGCGCGGGTTGGTGCTAGCGAGGAAGGAGTTCCAATGTTTCTTCTTGGCTTGCTGGATGGCCTTGAAATAGGCGGTCCTGGCAGTCCGGGCTTCAGCAGGGGGGACCGGGTCATCGACCAGGTTGGCCTTGTGGGCCCGCTTGGACGCGGCGTGGTAGACACTCCTAAGAGAGGACAAAAGAGGGGACCACCAGGGTTTGGCCCTGGGGGAGGGACGGGAAAAGGGAACATTTGTACGAAGGGCCTCCTGTACCCTTCTGAAGTTAAAGTCAAACTAGTTGTCGAGCTGTTTTACCGTGGGGGAGGGGATGGGGGCGGTGACCTGGATCCTGTCTAGGATGGTGGACGCGCCGTCCCAGTCCAGCCTTGTCCAGTCAGGCTTTGGTGGAGCGGGCCGAATGGGGGAAAACTCAAAGGAAACTAAACAGGGAACATGATCCGAGCCAGTTGAGGGGATGGGGGTAGACCACTCCGCCTTCACCAGTCTTGAAAGGAAAAGATTCGCAAACGAAAGATCTAGGACGCCAGGTCTGGTGTGGGCATCAAAGGAAAATCTAGTATAGACCCGAGGGACATTCAGGAGGGAGAAGTCTGAGGAAGCCGCTAAATCAAAAAAGGGGGAGGAACGTGACATTTCGGACTGGCTGAAGTGTCTGAGGGGGTCTGCGGTGGGCTGGTGAACATTAAAATTCCCAAGAACAAGAACAGGAAAGGAAAAATTTTTAAAAATTGTGGAAGGAAAGACAGAAGGAACTCCCCCCAAGCGAGGGAAGTTGTTGTAACAATTGGAGACCCTCCACCTATTGGCAGAGCCTCTTGGGGGGGAATCAAAAAACAAATCCAAGGAAAAATAGCTGTCTGAGCCAGAGGTAACAGGCAGAACAGAGGCCCTTTCCAAAAATGACAAAGAAACATATGTGGCGACCCTAGGTCTAACTGTCTCGGGGGAGGTAGGAGAGAAAACTTTAAAACCAGAAAAGGAAGGAAGGAGGCCAAACTTAACGGGGGGGTCTTGGACCGCAACTATATCAACGGGAAATTTTAGCTCTGTGAAGCTACTAAACAGGGCGAGAAACACTTTCCAACTCCCCAGGAGGTTGTGTTGTATAAAGGAGATTTTGGTCTTGGATAATGACTTTGCGGCGTTTTCCCAGATTAGTGGGCACCGCCCTGATTCGAAGAGGAGGGGAAGGACAACGGGACCCCCTTAGGGAGGGGGCCACTGGGTTCTGGGGTAGGGCGAGCTTGC
>QOVD01000498.1:0-46886 GCA_003521225.1 Tuber microsphaerosporum | reverse complement strand
GGCTATACCTTTCCCGGTTGACCTCCGACGCCCTACCCGTATCCATGGGTAAATCCAGTAAGCTTTTCCCAATTGGCAATCGGTTGTCCCAACCCGGTATAAAGCCTTGGCCCCATTCTTACTATTCTGTACGTCAAGACACAAACAAAACAACTCTGATTAGCACAGCACTGTAGGTGCAAAGAAAAAACCTCAACCCTGCTCTGGCCGGCTCACAGAAACTGCTCCAATTGGTACACAATTAGCTTCGTGGATAAGAGCTCCATGGACCTAGCTTGGCTCCTTAGCAGCGCCCTCCTGCACATAGCCCTCCTAATATGCTACCTAGGCCCCATCTTTAAGTCTTTTATATAACCATTACTTGGGATTAAACTCTATAGGACGAGAAATTGCCAATACTAGCAAGAGAACACTAGATAGGGAAAACCCGCAACAGTACTGTATGATATAGAGTACTAAATGTGTTCCTATCTCTTTACTACTAAAATAGTACTTCTTCTCTTTTTCCTACTATTGCAATACTATTATCCGCCTTTTACTGAATACCCATTAGGTGCACAGATGTGTCTCAGTATTCCGTAATCACCAAGACTTAGGTCTAGTGACTGTATCTTGCAACTATAATTTGTGATACGGTATCGGCTGTTGCAATACAGTAATCTACAATATCATCCAAACACTAATGTCCCGGGACGTGACCAGGTTTCTCCCTTCCTGGCTGGGGCGATTTATGGGTTGGTGGCGCCTGGCTGGCTTGGGTTTCGGAGGGAATGGGCCTAAGGAGGAGAGAATTGTGGTGAGCAAGAGGAGGCTTAGGCTGGGGTATCCCTCCAAGCTCGTTTGTAGGATCACTCTTGAAAGGTTGGGGTGGGATATGGGTACCCTTAGAATGAGAGTTAATTTCCGTTAGAAGGATGTGGTTGACTTTGGAATATGCGGGAGAATCTAAAAGATTGTTTAGAAGCTTGCAGATGATTTGGGAGATTGAGATAGATTGTCTCGCGGTTTGTGGAAAATAATCACCATCATGCCTTAACTAAGAGGTAGCTTTTATGTCGCTGTTCTCGAGTGTAAGAAACAATTGCAATCTATATATTTTTCTCTATAATATTATTGTCTAATATTGTCTAAATAACCCTCATGTCTACGATTGGAGGTGAGAAAAGCGGAGGGGAGGGGAATTGTAAGAAAGAATTGAGGCCCTGTTTGGCACGCCACTATAAAAAAAATGTCATTTTTCTTGAAAATAGTTTTTATGCCATTATTTTTAAAAATTAATGGCATTTTTCTGGGCTTAGACCCTAAGTTTTTAAGAAAAATAGCTGCTATGGGCATGTGTCTAGGGGGGTCTTGACCTAAAAAATGGCATTTTAATGTGCCTGCCAAACAGGCCTCCATTTATTTTTTAAAAAAAAATGGCGGAAAAATGGCATAAAAATGAAAAAAATGACATTTTTCCTGCGTGCCAAACAGGGCCTGAAATAAATAAATAAATAAACAACAAATGTGTAAAGGGGATTATAACTAGAAAAACAAAAGAACAAAAAAAAAATACAATAGAAAATTCAAGCCACACCGAGCTATCTCGAAATAATAGAAATAGCTCCCCTGTCAACGCCAAACTTTAGATTACAGACAGAAACTAGCAAATCCTGACTGGACTAGATAAGAAAAATCCGTAGGGATGTATGGGCGGACATATGGTAGATGTGTGCATCCCCATCGCAGAATATTTCTTTCGACTAAAACCGAATATTTAAGCTGAGTTTCTTTGGTAGGCTTACTCCAGGAGGAAAGAGAAGAGGGTAATTACATTAGGACAGTGTTTTAAACTGCAGGAGAAGGTTGGGCGGGGGTGGGAAGAAGGAGGCGGTGGCGGCGACAAGCACGTTTATAGAGCTGTTACGGTTCTTGTGGAAATAGCATATAGGTTATTAGTACGGTATTCGAAGGTGGTAAGGAGGCAACGTCTTTCGGGTTCAGGCCATTCTGTGGGTGATAGATTTTCGGGGTTGTAATAGAGCTATCACTTTCGGGTGGCCATTTCTAATAGCCCACCCGAGTGGCGTTAGGTCGAAGTCATCTAGTTGGTCGAGGTTGACGTCTCGTTTGAGTAGCGTTTTCACCACTCCGTCGCACCCATTCTCAGCGGCATGACTGAGTGGTGTTTGGCCGAGGCCATCCGGTTTGTCGGGGCTGACGTCCTCCCGTCCGAGTAGTATTTTCACCACTCCCTCGTGCCCATTCTGAGCAGCAAAGGAGAGTGGTGTTATGCCGAGGTCATCCGGCTTGTCGGGGTTGACGTCCTCCCGTCCAAGCAGTATTTTCACCACCCCCTCGTGTCCATTCTGAGCAGCACAATGGAGTGGTGTTTGGTCCTGGAAACCTGGTTTGTCAGGGTTGACGTCCTTCCGTCCGAGTAGTATTTTCACCACTCCCTCGTGCCCTTTCTCAGCAGCACAATGGAGCGGTGTTTTGCCACAGACGTCTTTTTTGTTGGGGTTGACGTGGCCCCGTCCGAGTAGTATTTTCACCACTCCCTCATGCCCGTTCCAGGCAGCCCACAAGAGAGGAGTATTATACATGCTGTCTTCTTGGTTGATATCACAACCTTCAACCTCTACCAAACCAGTTATGATCTCATCAATCCCAAAGAGAGATGCACAGTGTAGACTACTGAACACGTGAGGTTCATTGGAACGAAAATTGTGATAATAGAATTTGCCTGCTCCCAAGAGGATTTCAATGGATATGTGGCTACTGCAGTCGTCGAATAACTTGAGCGCAAGTAGTTTCGTGCAATCTGAAAGTTCCCTTTTTGCGTGCATTCCCCAATACAAAGAAGAATATATGAGAAATGGTGTAATTTGGAGACCGGAAGAGGAACTGGTCGAAAAAGCCTTGACTTGCTGCGAATTCAGATAACTCAAGCAGGTTTCTGCAATTATCGAGTGAGCTGGGCCAAAAAGCTCAGGATGAGCACGGAGGTACTCTTGAAGGGAAAAGTGGATCAACCGGATAGTGGAAGCCTCCTTATCTACGAAAGCAAGTCCTTGGCAACAGGCTAGCACTGTCCCTATTGAAGGAATATTGTCGGCATTGAGACTCGGCGACCCTATCTCAACTGCTAAGGCGTGGCACAGTTCATCGGGCCTTAAAGGCCGCTCCGCGTGAGAGATCCACATCAAAGTGGCCATTCCAAGCCTCGCTTTCCTCCCACCTTGCCCCTTTATCCGACCCAGCGTTGCACCGTAAGCACCCCCCAGCCCCAATCCATCAGTCATTGAATTGAGCTTTTGTCGTCTGTGATGGATTGTGGTTTCTTGCAGGATCACATCGATATTAAGCGAGACTAGCAAGAATCTTAATATGTATCTGTCAGTGGATGACTTGAGGTAGCTTCGGGAGTGCGGTTGCCTCTACATACATTTCAGACACATCTTCAGGAATTTTCTTCAGAATGTCTGCTTCGAGAATACTGTCCATCGCATCTGGGTTCGTGTCCTCGTCCAGCTTGCTATGGAGATAGCTTATAATATCGTCTCTCCTGGGGCTTATGGATATACTTGTTACTCTCCTAGCGAGACGCCTTCCGATCTCAGGCACAACGTGTAGTCTTCCAGTGATAAATATTCGGGTACCTGGAGACCCTTGGAGGATTTGGTTTAACGAATCAAGGAGCTTGACTCGATGCCCCTCTACACATTCATCGAGAGCGTCGACGCATATGAAAGTGCGCTTTTTTGAAGAGATAGCCTGTAGCATCTTCACAATATCGGAAAGTTGCAGTTCCCGTCCACCAATGGCATTCTGTTGATCCCGGTATGCTCGTGATATCTCCTCCGGGATCTCTTCCTGTCCACAAACTAGCTGCTTTAGGAGGGAGCCTAGCATGTTCGTGGGAGACTGTTCGTTTTGGGTGGCGAAGTCGAAATAAAAGCATGCAACGGTGGCATTCTGTCCTCTGGCCTGATCACACAAACTGTCTATTACTAATGAACTAACATCGCCGCTCGTCAGCACTTGCCATTTTTCTTCCATTCCTTGAGGTTCGCCCTTGTTACCTAATGTAAGTTTTGCCAACCCCTGGGCCCCCATAGCAAAAAAAAACCTTGTTATCTGATACACCTCTCTCGCTGCTGGCGCACCAGCTCCTAAACTCTTTTGTTTGTAAAATCCATTCCCCAACATTTCCAACTCGGCGGCTTTGGATGTCTTTGTGGCGGGACCTGGGATCGAGCGGAGATAGCCAGGCTAGGATATTAGATCGGTCATCGGTAACAGTAAAATTAATATTAGTGGTGTTCAAAGAGCCGATATTATTACTGAATAGCTGGGACATTTCCAGTTCTTTTCTGCTTAGGGTAGTGTAGATGGATGATGGAGTTGGTCGACTGCTGGATTTCTTAAGGGCTGAAGAAAAGCGGGGTTTTTGTGGAACCTGATGGATGCCTCTGGGCTATCCGACCAATCTGTGCCAACAATACCCTACTTGTGTCTACCGCCTGGGTATGATGGCAGGAAATAGAGTCACGGCGCCCCGGTGCATAAATCAAAGTTAGAAGTTAGAAGTCTTAAGCCTTGGCAGTCATGCCCAAGGCAACGCTTGAGAAAAGCAAGGAATACGCAATGCCACAAACTTCTTGCTGTGAAGGAGTTTTCTTCCCTCTCAAATATTTGCCAAGAGCTCCAACTTCCAACTTCCAACTTTCATTTTTACGCGGGGCGCCGTGACTCTATGCCACACTTATTCAAGCGCCATCTCGCGGCTCAGCCCAAATCCCGTACTGCGATTAACGAACACTCTTGGGTACTAGCTGGAGAGCGCAGTATGGTTCCGGAAGACTAGACATAGACCCACTTTTCACACAAAAAATGTGACAATTTTGGGAGTAACGGCAACCGTAATGCTTGTAATTTGTCTTGGCTTAACATGTTTTTGTTTCTTGCCAAGAACTTTAGAAAATAAAAATAAAATCAAATCAAAATCAAAAATGTCCCTTGCCCTACATACAAGCACAAAGGCTTAGGTTGACAAGATTATCCCTTAGGCGGTCTGAAACACTAAAATTCGTTGCCAGTAGACTATTCCGAATAGAGAGAATACTAGGCCAAATGTAGAGAGACACTGACATGGGATAGCAATGTCAGGAATTCTCTACATGCCTCACATGCTTGAGAACTTCCAGATATTCAGAAGATCCACCATGTCAAGTTCGCATAAGCCTCTCTCTTCTCTTTCGCTCAATCAAGTTCTTGGAGTAAAAGCAAGACCCTGGAAGTTACAGAGAAAAAATAGATATGAAATCTGCCGAACCGGCCCTACCGATACAGAAGCTAGCGAGACCACTCCCATGCTGGCCAGTGAACCTACACCCCCGAAAGGCCATCATCAGCTACCATACGTCCCACTTGGGCCGTGGATAGAGCATATTGGACAGTCAATACTGCCATTCGACAGCTCTGAAGCCTCCGAATTAAAAGTCTTCGAGCTCTTGTGGGATCGTGAGATTGTGGGTGTGCTCATGGAAGGGACAAATGCATATGTATAGGCCAAGGGAGCTGGGAAACAGATCCCTGGTGGGGTGGGGTTTCGCCGCCCATGGAGGAAGGTTACAGAGGCCAAGATTAGGGTCTTTTTCGCTTTGTTGATATATATGGGAGCGAAGCGGGAATGATGGAGTAATAACTTCTGGAGAGAGGAGGGGGAAGGAAGAGTGGTTTTTCGGGCAATAAGTCTGAAAAGATTTAGCCAAAATCAAACAATATCTTCATATTTCAAATCTATTTTTGCAACTCTCCCGTTCAGAATGGTTCCAAAAGCTTGAACCAGTTAGCAGCATGCTCCAGTCTCACTCTCAGAAGTATTATCTACCCGCATCCAATGTCACCGTGGATGAGATGATAATACGATTAGGTGGCCAAAGCTCTTACACATACCGCATGCCAAGTAAACCTATTACGGAGAGATACAAGGTGTTCGCGTTGTGTGATATCGGGTATACCTACAGCTGGATATTCGCTTCCCGGTCCACCACTGTTAATGGATTAATTCCTTAGAGTGATCTTACTCCAACAAGTGCTACAGTTTATCAGTTAGCATCTAGTCTACCTTACTTCTCTGGATTACACTTCAACATATATATGGACAACTATTTTCCTTCCCAAACTCTTTTTGTTAGACTCCGGGATCTTGGAATTGGGGCTTGTGGGACTGCCAGAGTAAATTCTTCTGCTTTCCCTTTGCAGCTGCATGATAGCAGAAAGAATATCCCCTGGAATAAGGTATCTGGGGGGCCAGTAGGTGTAGAAGGCAAAGTGCTTGGAATTCAGTGGCAGGACAATAGTGCGGTTCACTTTTTAAGCACCATTCATTCACTTGAAGACCGAGTTGTATCCGAGTGCAAAAATCCACGGCATTCAAGCAGCAATGGCCCCACTGTCCACCAAGCATTTTGCTCTCATGAGCGGCTTAATATTTCTATTCCAGTTATTACAAACGATTACAATCGGTATAAAGTAGGAGTTGATGTGGCTGATCAGTATCGCAGCTAATATTTTACTCAATTGAAATGTTTACACAATTGGCCTCCTATTTTCTTCTGGCTTCTCGATACCACAATTATTAATTCCTACCTGCTACTGCCCCGAATCTCCTCCACAAATTCTTCCACTATCTCACACTGCTCTCACTCATCTCGCACATTCCGCCTTTCCCTTTCCAAAGCAATTATTCAAGCATATGGGTCCCCACTAGCCAAGCGACCTCTGAAGTCCTACTATACTCGGAAATCAACCTCTCCCCGCTACAGTCTACTTCAATACAATACCTCCCTTCCACCCCCTACTGGAAGTAGTGACCTACATAAGCTTGTGCGAGTGGGATCGAGAGTGGGATGCACCAGATGTCACTTCATTTTACGAGGTATGAAGCAGAAGGGAGTACGAGCATCAATAACACGTTTTGCCTGCATGGGACCGGGATGTGGTTTTTCTCTCTGTCAAACATGTTATTCTAGTCGGCACAAGCAGCTTCAATCTTGATTAATTTCTCTTTACTTTCTATGGCATATTGTGTATGTACTCAGTTGCTACAAGTGCGACCGTGATCATTTGATATCACTCGGTGGTTCCATAAGTGCCAAGTTCCCTAATTTGGTATGGGGCAGAGCATCTTGCAGCTGGCAACGAATTTTAGTGTCTCAGACCGCCGAAGGGATAAATTTAAGTCATTCATATATGATATCATAATAATGATTTGTCATCCTTAACCTATTATGCCAAGACAATTACAAGCATTACAGTTGCCGTTACTCCCAAAATTGTCACATTTTTTGTGTGAAAAGTGGGTCTCTGTCTAGTCTTCCAGAACCATACATTAAACTTTATGAACGAACTAATTGGAACGCGTGTATACCATATAACTTAAAGCATTATAGTATAATTCTTCGTGATAATACAGACCTGAAAGCTCTTCCAGTGACTTCGCACCTAGTTCTGCAAGGGTAGAAGTACGTTTCGTCAAAACCAAATACCGTTAGACCGCTAACCTTAGGAGCAATTCTGAGAGTTTTCCATTGGAGCCTAGCACAATTTGGGGCCTAGGGCTTACCGGTACTGTTTGATTGACTAAAAAAGGCAATGTAAATCTCGGACGACCCTCTTAGTATTCTGTAACCTAAAACATAAACAAAACTACCCCGATTAATACAGTACGCGAGGGGAAAAAACCTTAGCTCTACCCCAGTATGTCCGTAGAAACTGCTACAGGTAGCCGCTATTATTTCCAAGTAAGCGGCTTATCTATCACCACTATTTCCTCTCTCGTTTTATAATGCTATCACAGATCGTCACTCGCCCTAGCTTAGTCTTCGAATGGTAATTTTACATAGCATATAATACGATACTCTATGATTTAGGATGGTGACTTACTGTAAACCTACCAGAAGCTATTGGCCAGGCCAATATGAAAAAACACCCTTGATCCTAATGAAGATGTAAGGAGAATATTCATACCTGGCACATAGAGGGGGAAGAAACCCTAATTTAGGGGTTTAAATGCACAACCAAGGCCCTGTTTGGCACGCCACAAATACATGGTATTTTCGGTTTTCCTAAGTATTTCTGGTTGGAATAGGATAAATAAAATTGTGGGTTGGTACAACCCGGTGCCAATTGGGCAAAGCGAGCTGAACTCAGCCTAGCGTGAAAGCGTAGTGTCTTGAAGATTGACGGAAAAAGGTTTAGCCGGTTGCTAGGCCATTAGGCGGTTACAACCCCAGGACGTCCCATCTACAGACCTCCTCCACCACATCCCTTTACTGCTCCTCTCACCATCGAAGATCACCATCCTTCCTACAGCTCCCATTCTTGTTTGCTCGCGTTTTTTATTCCCCACCCACCCTCCGACCAGCAAACTTCCTGGCGCCCTCATTGTCACATCGGGACACATCGGCGGTAACGATCTCCCCGGGCAAGGGCAGCGGCAACATCCCCAAAAGCCTCCGGCAGTGGAACATACCATCTGGCAGTTTTACCCTAATAGACTCACTCGCTTTTGGAAAATTGGCTGTGGTGTATTTGGCATGCACATAAATACCGTAGCATGATATTTTTATACTTCAGTATTCTTTTTTTCCCGCAATACTTCCCGACTGTGCAAACTTTCCAATTACAATCCTGTTAAACCCTCGCACTTTTCACTGCTATTTTTGTCTCTTGTGCCCTAAAAATAAAAAAGTGCAGTCCACCACTCAGTTAAAAAAACAGGATATTGGTCATCCCAAACACCAGTATTTCGACAAATACTCAGCATTTTTGTTCTAAAGGACACCTTTTTCTTTTCTTTTCCGGTGGTATGCCAAGCGGGGCCTAACCCTTCAATTGCGGCTAAGAATGTCCTGGATCAGACTTGGCTCTTCCCCAGTAGTGTCCTGCTCACAATCCTCCTGGTATGCTACCAAAACCTCATCTTTTTCAGTCTCTTGTGTGGTCATTACCCGGCCTCAAATTTAGAAGACTAAGGCCCTGTATTTTGTATGGGCAACCTTACAAACCGCAGTTTGTAAGGTGTTACCTTATAAAAGTTGGCGTGCCAAACAGGGCCTAAGATACAGTTTTCCGGCATCGTACCTTATAGCTGTGATTTACGGTGCCGTATCGGTTGTTTGCATTACAATAACCTACGGCATTATCCGAACGCTAATATCCTAGGACGTTACAATAGTTCCCATGCCAGGTTGGGGAAATTTATAGGCCTGGGCGACCAGGCTGGGAGTCAGATGTAATGGGCCTGGGGAAGAGAGAATTGTGGTGGGTAATAGGATGGGGTATCCCTCCGAACTCGTTTGTGAGATCGCTCTTGGCAAGTTGGGGTAGGATACGGATACTCATAGTAGGGAGATAATTTCGCGGTTAAACGATTCCTTTTCGTGTTAATTTTCTGGACGAGCAAGGGTAAAAGGTGTAGACGGGATCCCAGCCTCATCTTCAAACACGGGTGGGGAGGGCTATGATATGTAAGCGTGATATCCACTGGACCATGCCCATAGTGGAAGCCAACTATTACGGTCCAGTTAATAGGTAGATTTTACGTCGTTTTTCGCAAGTGTAAGAAATACTTGCACTTTATACTTTTTTCTCTATCTAAATAACTCATATTTCAGAGGGGATAGAAGGACAGGGAGGGGAATTGTAAGAAGGTAAATAAATAAATAGGTGAAAAAATGTGCAAAGAGGATATACAACTAGAAAACAAACAAACAAAATATATATATAATGGAAATTTCAAGCCGCACCGGATTAGTTCAATATAATAGAAGCTCCTCTTTCGCCAATGTCAAACTCAGGATTATAAACTGGCAAATCCTGACTGGACTAGATGAGAAAATCCAAGGGGAGGTTTGGACGGGTAAGTGATACTGTAGGTATTCACATTCCCATCGTGGATGGCTTTCTTCAACCGAGGCCGAATATTTGAGCTAAGATTCTGTGGTGGGCTTTCTCCGGTATTCGAAGACGGTAAGGAGGGCGATACATCCTCGGGTTTAGGCCATGCTATGAGTAGTGGATGTTAGTCGTTGTAGTAGAGCTATCACTCTCGCGTGGCGATTTTTAGTAGCCCACCAGAGTGGTGTTCGGCCCGATTTGTCCGGCTTGTCGGGATTAACATCGGCCCGTCCAAGTAGTATTTTTACCACTTCCTCGTGCCCATTCCCAGAAGCCCACCAGAGCGGTGTGCGGCCGTACTCATCAGGTTTGTCTGGGTTGACCTCGTCCCGCGCGAGCAGTGCTTTCACCACTCCCTCGTGCCCATTCCAAGCAGCGCACCAGAGTGGTGTTCGGCCATAGCCATCAGACTTGTCCGGGTTGACGTCGTCCCGCGCGAGTAGTATTTCAACCACTCCCTCGTGCCCATTCTCAGCGGCACAGCAGAGTGGCGTTTGGCCGTACTCATCAGGTTGGTCGGGGCTTATGTCGTCCCGTCCGAGTAGTATTTTCACCACTCCCTCGTGCCCATTCTCAGCAGCATAAACAAGTGGCGTTCGGCCGTCCTCATCAGGTTTGCCGGGGTTGACATCGTCCCGCGCGAGTAGTATTTCAACCACTCCCTCGTGCCCATTCTCAGCAGCCAAACCGAGTGGCGTTTGGCCGTACTCATCAGGTTTCTCGGGGTTAACATCCTCCCGTCCGAGGAGTATTTTCACTACTCCCCTGTGCCCATTCCTAGCAGCCCACATGAGAGGTGTATTACCAGCACAGTCTTCTTGGTTGATATCACAACCTTCCGCCTCTACCAAACCAGCCACAATCTCCTCAATGCCAAAGAGAGATGCACAGTGTAAAGAGCTGAACAGAAATTTTTTATCAAAATTAACATGGTAAGCATACCGCCCCTGTGTTTTCAAGAGAGTTTTAATGGCTATGTGATTTTTGCAGTCGTCAAACAACTTCAGGGCAAGAAATTTTGCGCAATCTGAAATACTCTTTTTTGCGTGCATTCCCCAATACAGAGAAGAATATTCGAGAAATGGTGTGCTCTGGAGATCGGGAGAAGGACCGGTCGAGAGAGCCTTGACCTGCCGCGAATTTAGATAACTCAAGCAGGTTTCTGCAATTGTCGAGTGAGCTGCACCAAAAAGCTCAGGACGAGCACGGAGGTACTCTTGAAGAGTAAAGTGGATCAGCCGAATAGTGGAAGCCTCCTTATCTGCGACAACAAGTCCTTTACAGCAAGCTAGCAATACCCCCACTGAGGGAATATTATCGGGATTGAGATTCGGCGACCCTATCTCGACTGCAAGGGCGTGGCACAGTTCATCGGGCTTTAAAGGCCTCTCCGCATAAGTGATCCACATCAAAGTGGCCATTCCAAGCTTCGCTTTCTCCCCACCCTGTCCCTTTATCCGACCCAGTGTTGCACTAAAAGCATCCGCCAGCCCCAGTCCATTGGTCATTGCATTGAGATTCTCTCGCCTGCGATGGATTGTTGTTTCTTGTAGGACCGCATCCATGTTTAACGAGACTAGTAGGAATCTAGATATGTATCTGTCAGCGGATAGTTGAGGTAGCCTCCAGAGTGTCGTTGCCTCTACATACATTTCAGAAGCATCTTCAGGAATTTTGTTCAGGATGTCTACTTTCAAACTACTATCCATTGCATCTAGAACTATGTCTTCATCCAATCTACTATGCAGATATCTGATGATATCGCCTCGCCTGGGAGTGATGCGTACAGTCTTTACTCTTCCAGAAAGGCGCTCCCCAATTTCCGCCTGAATGTGTGGTCTTCCAGTCACGAATATTCGAGTCTCCGGAGACTGTTGTAAGATTTGATTTAGCGAGTTAAGAAGCTTGACCCGATGTTCTGCCGCACATTCATCTAGGGCGTCGATGCATATGAACGTACGTTTCTCGGAGGAGGTGGCCTGCAGCACCTTCACAATATTGGAAAGCTGCGGTCCCCGTCCACCAATGACTCTTTTCTGGTATTCGTAGGCTTGCGCTATCTCCCCTGGCACCTCTTCTAGCCCGCTCACAACCTGCTTGAGCAAGGCGCCCAGCATACTGGTTGATGCCTGCTCTTTTTGGGCGACGAAGTCAAAGTAAAAACATGCAATAGCAACATTTTGCCCCCTAGCCTGATCGCACAAACTGTCTATCACCAATGAACTAACATCGCGGCTTGTCAGCATCCGCCCTTCTCTTTTTATACCTCGAGGCTCGTCCTTGTTACCTAATATAAGTCTTGCCGACTCCCGGATTACCGTAACAAAACAACACTGGGTCGTGGGATTCACTTCCCCCACTGCCGGCGTACCAGTTTCTAAATTCCTCGCTTTGTAAGAGCCATTCCCCTACATTTTCCACTCGGCGGTCTCGAATATCCTGGTGCCGTAGCCGGGGGTCCAGTGGTGACAGCCAGGTCAAAACTTGAGACCGATCATCAGCAATGGTAGAGTTCCACAAGTTAACGGTCGTGTTCATAGAGTTGGTATTATTACTAAAAGATTGTGACATTTTCTGTTTTTCACAGCTTAGGATATCGTAGGCAATGGGTGATGGAGTCAGTCGACCCCCGAAATTTCTCGGGCTGAAGAAAAGCGGGGTCTTTTGTGGAACCTCAAGGATACCTCAGAACCGTCCAATCGGTGTTCTCTAAATTTGTTCCTCCAGCCCCCTGCTGGTGCCTATGCCATGAATCTCGCACTGCGCTGTCCTCGAGTACCGTACAAGTCCCTATAAGAAAGTTCCTAAACAGTTAATCCATGTTAACCTGCAAAATAATCCTTGCCTTATACCGGACAAGTACTGTACGAAAAACATCACGCGGGCACTTGTGCCAGCACAACATCCTAGAGCACCTGCGTTGCGTGCTTTGACCAGTGGAAACCAGGTTGGTATAGCTAGTGCAAGGTCCAGCAAGTTGTGGAACAATTACCAAGTCTAATCAACTAAATATACCCCTGTCTGCTCCTGCCAATAGTTCCTGCTAACTTACTTCCTACCCCGTATAATACATTTAGATCAACTGCTGTGGGATTGGCTAGATTCGGATGGCATGTATACAAGAACATTAAGCTTTATGAATTAATCAACCAAAAACAGTGATACCACCTAACTCAAACCAGCACAGTATGGTTCTTCGTGGTGTCGATACCAGTTTGAAAATTCTCCTCTCAACCTCGTTCCAGGCTCTGTGAAGACAAGGACCCTACTTCTGATATTTATCGTGACCGCAGTGGTCGTACAGCACAACGTGGTGCGGTGTCATAATACGTTGCCACAAATCTTGGACAAAATTCACCACCAGTGAGCCCAAGCGCCACTGAAAAACACTAAAACCACCAAAATTTGGAGTCTGTAATCCCAATTTGCACCCATACCGCTTAATCGATTAAAACCAAAGACATATCAATAGAGCGCTAAAAATCTAGCAAATCTGAAATACCCATTCCCATAACAACTTCCTTTATTCTATGGGCAGCGCTCGTCAATTGGCATGGCCCATCCTAATACCGAGTTAGGCACCGAAAATTTGTATAGGTGCCCATAGAAGAAGATACACATTTTAGAAATCGCCAATTTCGCATCGATACAGCTCACCCAACATCGTGCCACATGCTCCAATATTGAGACGTCACGGTTGAACGCCTAGAACCAGTATTTTACCAAAAATTGATTACTTGCAGAGCAGGTGGTCGAGCCCCGGCGTTCTGAAGAACGCTAATTTTAGACCAAGAAGTCCGCCAAAGCCAAATGCTGTTAGGCGGCTAGCCTCCAGAGGGATTCAAAGAGTTATTAAATATGATAATGAACAGTCTCTTACCACAGCCAAGGATAATCCAGGGTCTAATATTTGCCACTCAATTAACTAATCGAGTCAGCAGAGTAAATCCCCGGCGACATTTTCAGTATTCTGGATCTCAACACAAACAAAACTACTCCGGTCAGTACAGCATCGCGCATTCAAAAAAAAACCTCAACCCTGTCCCAGTCTGTTCATAGAAACGGCTACAATTCATGGCCATTATGCCCAAGTAAGTGGCCCAACCATCACCATTTCCCTGGTCATTTTGTACTTGAAGCGCCCTCACAAATCATCACTCGTTTAAGTTTAGTGTTCAAATAGCAACTTTACATAGCATAAAATACGATAGACTACGACACGATATAGGATGGTAACTTACCGCCGGAAGCTATTAGCCAGCCAACATGAAAAAAGACCCCGATCTCAGCGGAGATGCAAGGGGAGGTTCCACATGACCCACAGAAGTAGAAAAGATCCAATTTGAGTTTTTAAATGCACAATTAACTCTCTACATTGCGGATAGGAATACAGCGGATCCAACTTGGCACTTCTCCAGCGACACCCTCCTGCACACAATCCCCCTCGCATGCTACCAAACCTCATATTTGAGTCTTTTGTATGACAATTACCACATCGGATTTTATAGAACGGGATACGGTTCCCCCACATTCCACCTTACAGCAGTAATTTCCAGTACGTTATCAGTTGTCTGCAATACAGTAGCCTACGATATTACCCGAACACTAGGATGTGGCTGTGCTTCCCCTGGCTGTCTGTAGATATTTATGGGTTCGCGGCGCCCGGCCTGTGCGTCGGACGGGATGGTCCTGGGGAGGGACGAACTGTGGTGGACAATAGGAGACTCGAGTAGGATGGAATATCCCTCCCAACTCGTTTGTAGGTTGGTGTTGCGAAGCGCTGTGGGAGGTTTGGTCACTCTTGACAAGTTGGGACACAGATACTCACAGAATGAGAGCTAGTGTCGCGGTTAAAGACCCCTTAGTTGTATCAACGTTCCTGGATGAGCAAGACTAAAAGGTGCAGACAGCACCCAACCCCATCCCCAAGCTCACATCCAAACAACCCCCACGTCTACACTTTTGAGAGGAGAGGAGGGGAGGGTAATTGTAGAAAAGGGTTAGATAGGTGAACAATAAATGCGTAAAGAGGATTCATAGCTAGAAAACAGACAATCAAAAAATTAAAATAATAGAAATTTCAAACCACATAGCCTTACCTAAATATAATAGAAATAGCTCTCCCACCAATGCCAAACTCTAGATTGCAAACAGAGACTGACAAGCCCTGACTCAACAACATAAGAAAATCGCTGGAGAGGTTTGGACAAGTAACAAACATGTATATTCCCATCACGTATGATTTCCTTCGACCGAGACCAAATATTTAAGCCGGGTTTCTGTGGCAGGATTACACCGGAAGGAAAGGAAAGACGGCAGCGTTTTAGGCTTCAAGAGAGGGTTAGGCGAGGATAAAAGGAGGAGACAGTGGCGGCGGCAAATACGTTTATAGAGCTGTGTGGTCCTTGCGGAAATTACACATAGTTATTAGTGCAGTCGCCAAGGCGGCAAGGAGGGCGATGCCTCCTTGAGTTTAGGCTGCGCTGTGGGTGGTAGATGTTGGGGATTGTAGTAGAGCTATCACTTTCGTGTGGCGACTCTTAGTAGCCCACCAGAGTGGTGTTCGGCCCGATTTGTCCGGCTTGGTGCGATCAACATCGTCCCGGCCGAGTAGTATTTTTACCACCCCCTCGTGCCCATTCCCAGAAGCCCACCAGAGCGGTGTGCGGCCGTACTCATCAGGCTTGTCTGGGTTGACGTCGCCCCGCGCAAGCAGTGCTTCTACCACCCTCACGTGCCCACCCCAAGCAGCACACCAGAATGGTGTTCGGCCGTACCCATCAGATTTGTCGGGGTTGACGTCCTCCCGTCCGAGTAGCATTTTCACCACTCCATCGTGCCCATTATTGGCAGCACAATAGAGTGGTGTTCGGCCGTACCTATCTGGTTTGTCGCAATTGAGGTCGTGCCGCCCAAGTAGTATTTTCACCACTTCCTCGTGCCCATCCAAAGAAGCACAACAGAGTGGTGTTTGGTCGTACTTATCAGGCCTGTCAGGGTCGACGTCGTCCCGCCCGAGCAGTGCTTTCACCACCCCGCCGTGCCCATTCTTAGCAGCCCACACGAGAGGTGTATTACCAACACAGTCTTCTTGGTTGATATCACAACCTTCCACCCCTACCAAACAAGCTACAATCTCCTCAATCCCAAGGATAGATGCACAGTGTAGACCACTAAACAGGGAAAGTTTATTAAAATCAATATTGTAAAAATCGCACCCCTGCGCTTTCAAGAGGATTTTAGTGGATATGTGGTTACTGTAGTCGTCAAACAACTTCAGCGCAAGTAGTTTCGCGCAATCTGAAATACCCTTTTTTGCGTGCATTCCCCAATACAGAGAAGAATATTCGAGAAATGGTGTGCTCTGGAGATCGGGAGAAGGACCGGTCGAGAGAGCCTTGACCTGCCGCGAATTTAGATAACTCAAGCAGGTTTCTGCAATTGTCGAGTGAGCTGTACCAAAAAGCTCAGGATGAGCACGGAGGTACTCTTGAAGAGTAAAGTGGATCAGCCGAATAGTGGAAGCCTCCTTATCTACGACAACAAGTCCTTGGCAGCAAGCTAGTAACGCCCCTATCGGAGGAATATTGTCGGGATTGAGATTCGGCGACCCTATCTCGACTGCAAGGGCGTGGCACAACTCATCGGGCTTCAAGGGCCTCTCTGCGTCAGAGACCCACATCAAAGCGGCCATGCCAAGCCTCGCTTTCTCCCCACCCTGTCCCTTTATCCGACCCAAAGTTGCAGTATAAGCATCCCCCAACTCCAAGCCATTAGTCATTGCGTTGAGCTTTTGTCTCCTGCGATGGATTGTGGTTTCTTGTAGGACCGCATCGATATTTAATGAGACTAGCAGGAATCTAGGCATATATCTGTTAGTAGACAACTTGAGGTAGCCTCCGGAGTGTCGTTGCCTCTACATACATCTCAGAAATATCTTCTGGGATTTTCCTTAGGATATCTGCCTCTAGACTGCTATCCATCGCATCTGGGTTGGTGTCCTCATCTAGCTTGCTGTGAAGATATCTAATAATATCATCCCTCTTGGGGCTTATAGATATACTTGTTATTCTTCCAGAAAGGCGCCTTCTAATCTCAGGAAGAATGTGCGGTCTTCCAGTCATAAATACTCGAGTACCTGGAGATTTTTGGAGGATTTGGTTTAACGAATCAAGAAGCTTGACTCGATGTCCCGCCGCACATTCATCGAGAGCGTCGATGCATATGAAGGTGCGCTTTTTTGACGATGTAGTCTGTAGCATCTTCACAATATCGGAGAGTCGCGGTCCTCGCCCGCCGATGGCATTTTTTTGGTTTTGGTATGCCTGCCATACCTCCCCTGGGATCCCCTCCTGTCCACTAACTAGCTGTTTCAGCAGGGAGCCTAGCATGTTCGCGGGGGGCTGCTCGTTTTGGGCGGCGAAATCAAAATAGAAACATGCAACAGTGGCATTTTGTCCTCCAGCCTGATCACACAAAATGTCTATCACCAAGGAGCTAACATCGAGCTTGTCAGCGCTTGCCCCTTTTTTCCCATTCCTTGAGGTTTGTCCTTGTTACCTAATATATGTTTTGCCAACCCCCGGATCTCCATAGCAAAACAAAAGGGCGTTATCGGACGCACCCCCCTCGCTGCCGGCGTGCCAGCATCTAAACTCCTCAGTTTGTAAAAGCCATTCCCCGACATTTTCGACTCGGCGGCCTTGAATGTCCTGGTGCCAGAACTCGGGATCTAGTGGGGATAACCAGGTCAAGACTTGAGACCGCTCATCAGCAATACTACAGTTGTTCCACACGTTATTGTAGGAGTTGGTAGTATTGAAGGAATTGGTGTGAAGCATCTTTGCTGTTCGGAATGGGTGGAGGATAGGTGATCGAGTTGGTTGGTTGATGGAATCACTGGGAGCTGAAGAAAAGTGGGGTGTTTTGTGGAGCCTCATGAATGCTTCGCCTCCATCCGATCGATCTCCCCCAAATTCGTTCCCGCAGCACCCTCTTTACGCTTACCCTATTAATACTGTAGCAAACGCCACACCTCTCTAAGCTCCATTCTGTGGCACAACACAAACCTCGCGCTGCAATGGAGGAACATCCGAGAGCACCCGCAGTTTTATGTTTCGATTACTAGAAACTAGACTAGTATAGCTATTATAGCGATTACGATTATGATAAGAGTGACAGCAATTATGACGATAATAGAGGGGTTTAGCCGACCGTGCTATCAGCATCCTGTGCTACATTTGAGAGTTAGTTTCCAAGAAGATAGGGTGGTGGATAGTGTGGGTTTAGCCAACCGGTGCTAAATCAAGTTTTCACTTAGTTATGTAAGGTGGTGATTTCGTTGTGGTGGATATCGGAATCTGCTCCTACTAACTCGTTTTCGCTGCTTGCTTATAGGTATACACGGATTGGAACACCGTGCTAACTAACACCGTTTAACATATCGTGCATCTTTTACCAAAATATAAACACCTCAACTAGCGGCGTTACCATGGTGAATCGGCCCGTTGCCTCTAGCAACAGCACAATTCTCATTTAGCACGGCGTGGCTAAGCCCCTCTAATATGAGAGAAGTGAGTTCGCTATTTGTAAAAGCTTGCATTGGACATAATATAAAGCTAGGACCAAAGAGTCTCTCATAACTTTTGAGTTTAGGTGGCTATTTGTCTGCCGGAAAATGTCATCAAAACAGCGTAGGCCCATACAGGTAATAGTAGCTACTGCGAGCCATATTTGGTCATAGTACTGTACTAAGATAAATCTTTAATAATACCTGATTCCGAACCCGCGATGAAAATACAAGTAGTACAACATACTTGGATTTGCTTCGGTGGGATCGGCCAGCTTGGCATTTATACAATCACATTAAGCCTTATGAGCGAACCTGCCGAGAAACTTAAACCAAATATCACCAACTAAAAGCAGCACAGCAGAGTCCCTCATGGTGACGGCGGGAGCCCGGAAGCCCCTCCCGCAACCTCATACCAAGTTCTGTGAAGATAAGGACGCTGCTTTTGATATTTATCGAAATCGTCAAGTGCAGTAGTCGCACAGCACATCCCAGAGCGGTATCGCGCTAGGTTACTGCCTTTGCCATAAGCTACCCCATCTCTCTAACCAACTTTCTAACAATCGAGAAGCTCGTCAAAACTAAATCCCGTCAGAGGGCTAACCTCAGGAGTAATCCAAAGGGCCATTGAACATGTTGATGAACAACCTCCTATCAGAACCTAAGGTAATTCAAGTTCCAAGACTTACCACCTAATTAACTAACCGAGGCAGCAGAGTAAATCTCTAGTTAAACCCTTAGTATTCCCTACCCTAAAACATAAATAAAATTACTCCGATTAGAATAGTGCGTGCAAAACAAAGTAAGGTATGCCAGCCCCGCTCCAGTCTGGTCTTAGAAACTACTACAATTGACCGCCATTATCTCTAAGCTCGTGACTTAACTATCGCCACCATTCCCTCTCTTGTTTTATGGCACCGTCACAGATCGTCACTCGCCTAAGTTTAGCGTTCCAATAATAATTTTACATAGCATACAATACGATTCAATATGATAGAGTGTGGCAAATTCCCGTGAACTTACTAGAATTTGATAGCCGGGGCGATATGAAAAGCACCTTTGAGTTCAATAAAGCTGCAAGAGGTGGTGGGGGCTTGCAGGCGACCCATAGAAGCCTAAAGGAAAACCTAATTTAAGTTTTAAATACACAATTAGCCTTAGCATTGTGGATAAGCATACCATAGATCCGCCTTGGCTCCTCCTTAGCAGCACTCCCCTGCATGCAGGCCTCCTCATATGCTACCAAGCCTCATGTATAAGTCCCCCGCCCAACCGTCCTCTGCTCTATAGCCCGGCTACCTGGACTACGCCTGCTATGAAGAAATTTAGCTTGTCAGCACTTTCCTCAGCATGAGCCCCTATGGTACAAGACACATTGCCCTACATCAAACTTTATAAAGCGAGATATAGTTTTCGGGTATTGTACTTGGCTTATAGCTGAAATTTTCGGTAGTGCCTCACTTGTTTAAAGTCCGGCAACGTAGGTGTTATCCGAAAACTACTCAGCAGCACTAGACACTGTACATAAAACCGAAAGGCCCAAACGCGCCCAACTTGGTTACATCAATGCCCTGAACAAAACTATCACAAGTTGTGGACATCGTACCATAGAACTATCTCGGCATACACTTAAAAATGTACGGATGCCGGGGCGGTCTTTAGCAAAGATTCTTAACCAGTAACCTCTTTCCAATCTTGTTTTTCTTATAGCTAAACCTACTTTTTTCTTCTCCCTTTCTCTTTCCATCAATGATGCCGGTATATAAATAGAACAATACTCGCAGATCGTAACTAGCTTATCCCTTCAGGCGCAAAGGGGCTTTACTCGCCAGCGGCGAGTGATAAAATTCTTACTACCCCTTCTCTTTAGCGCCCCGGCCCATCGCAAAAAACATAATCCACCACAAAATAAGACACTGTTCAAACTCAACCCTTCTACCAGAATCCCCCACAAGCCAACAACAAAACCTCCTTAATAGCATTAGCAACGGGGCAGACTCCACAAAACCCCAGTATAAAGTTAAGCCGCCCAGTGAAAACTTGCCTACTCTGTACCCTATTATCACCACACTCCAAACTTTTTGGACCAAGCCTTTATAACAATTTCCCAGTCGAACAATCCTCTACTTGTATTATTAATGGAGGAAGAATCTTAAGCATTGTTTTTTGCATTGCCGGCACTCGGGATGCCGCGGGCAATTTGTAGTACAGTACCACGAGTGATATTATGGATATGACTGTAGAGGCGCGGTGCCGCCAAGGGCTGGGCGAGGAGATCGCACTCTATTGCAGAATAGGAAATATTGGAGACTGGTCTTCTCCACCCACTCGGCATGTTTGGCACTCGGGCGTAGGGTTGAGCTTGTCGGATGGGGTATTATATTATAGTCTTGATGGCGCTTTGGCGGGTAGGTGCCCTTCTTCACTTAAGTTCTAGGTATTAAACCTCGAGGGGATCAGTAGAAGTTCTGCACCGCCTCTCCAGAAATTCGCGTAGTGAGTGAGTGTGCATATGATACCGTACGGCCTTGTTTCAGCTTCTCATACTCAGGTATCGTAGCCCGCCTCTCGGAGCATGATACAGCACAATACTCTATCTAGGATGGCTAACTTAACGTCTAATCTTGAAGGTATCAATCACGTTATGCATTCATCGCCAAGCTAGCTCTATTACGGGGTAAGAACAAAAGTGGCCACGCTTTATCGAGACCAAGCAAAGTGTATCATAGAAAGGCCATAGGATGCATGTCAAAAGCTATACTACTAAAAAGAAATGAAAGTAGGAGGCGTTTCAGCGTCCTAGGAATAAGAGGAAAGAAAATCAGGAAACTTCATAGACCACAGTGACCCCTTGACTCCCCTCCCGACCCCGATCCGTCCCTAAGTTATCCGTTCCATCCATTCCAATGCATGCATGTTATGAATTTTGCAAAACAGCCGAGTTGAGGAAACGAGAAAATACAAATGAATGAAATAAGTACATCAACAAGAAAGAAAAAGAAAAAAGCTATTATTAAGCAGACCAGCTTCATCAATTAACCTTCGTAAGCAACACATCCGGGGTATCATAGGTGCCCACTCATCGTAAGGTATACCATCATCTCTCGTGATAAACCAACGTTTATGGGGCGTGGAAGAAGAATGAAATTAACGAAACAAAAGGGGAAAAGAAAAGGAAAACCGAAAGCAATCTAAGCCCCAGTGCTCACACCACTAATACTCCTGCTCATTGGCTCATCGGAAAAGTCTAACCCAAGTGCTGGATAGGCCTTCGACTTTCTCCCCGCCTCATCATCACCTCGCTCCTCGTCTTTATCAGCTGCCATTCTCCTGACACTACCACTACTGCTCCGTCCATCTGCAAAAATGTTCTCCTCCTGCCCTCGCATTAAACGCTCCAGCTCTGCGTCCATGTCATCACCGCCTACCGCAACTTCATCGGCACCGTACTCTCCAGCCTCTTCCTCGTTTGTGGAGAGCACGCCATCGCTATTCTCCTTGACACCCGTGCCTGAGAATGCACGGCCGAGTTTTTGGCCCCAGCTATTTTTCCGTCTCTCTGAGCTTCCAACGCTCTTGGTTGACTGGCTTCGCTTTAGGAGCCCCAGACTAGCGGAATACTCCTTCTGTCCTAAACCTAAGGTGCTCCCGCTGAGGCTGGTTCTGCCAGATTTTGACGACGTTCCTAGGGTTGGTGAATCGCTCTGGACTTCGTTGAGAGAGAGATTTCGCCGACCGTTGGTGCTTGACTTAGCGGCTGGGCTGTTGCGAACTTTGCGTAAGGCAGCGTTAGTATCAGCTTTTGGCGAGCGCGAAGAATTGCCTTTAGGTTTCATTAGGAGAACCCTTGATTGCTCAATCACCCCTTCGACAACCCTTCGTTCAAGTCCTTCAGCCCTTGCTTCGAGAAGCATGAGCTCATCTCGCCTTAGATCCAAGGCGGTCTCCAAGCTAGCAACTTCACCAGTAAGCCTTAGTTTTCGGGCGTAAAGTGCGTTGGTTTCTTCCTTCAAGGTTTCAACAGAGTCTTGGAGGTTGGTATGCTCTTCCCGAAGAGATGCTGTCGCAGCCTCCACAATCTTCTTTTCTACGATGGCCTTCTCAAGATCCATTTCAGCTTGCCTTGCCGCATCGATTTTGGAGCTCGCGTCTTCCAGGAGAACTTCCTTTTGCATTGAAAGAAATTCGGCAATATCGGCGGAGGTGGTGGTAACTTGCTTCTGAATCGAGTCGAGGAGACTGAGCTGGGGAAGGTACTTGGCTGCTGAGGTGCTCCCGGCAATCAACGTGTTGAGCTTTTCTTGGGTCTGAGAGTCATCATACGCAGGCGGAGGAGGTATAGCGTCGATATCTGGCTTCTTAGCAATCTCTTCATTCGCTTCCTGGAGAAGATTCTTTAGTTCTAGTAAAGCGTTGAGTAGTGTCGGCTGTTGCCCCTTGAGTTCACTATACAGTCCATCAACAAGTCCGAGCACATCCTCAACTTGCTTTTGGGTCCTGCGGTGCTCGTGAGTAACTGTATTATTCGATTCTTCTACCGCTTTTTTCACCGCAAAAACATCCTCTCTAACTTCAGTTGCACGTTCTTCAATGGACGCATTGATATCGGTCAAAGCTGACTTATTCGTAGCTTGAGACTCCCCGATGGCGGCCTTAAGTCCTGATAAGTCGGTCTGAGAAGTTTCGATTTTGGCTGTCAACGTGGAAACAACTTCCATCACTTCCGAAGCGGCAGTCTCAACAGCATCCGTCATTCCCAGGAAGCCAGCCGAGGTCTCATTCTTTGAAGCTTCAACCAAGTGTCTAACACCGTCAATGTCTTGCTTTGCCCCAGCGGCAGAACTGGTAATAGCCTCGCTGACACTTGAGATCATTTCTTTCGCCTGCGAGATGGCGCCACTGATGCTGGCATTGCCTCCTTTAACTTCGTGGTGGACCTCAGATATGTCACTAGAGATCCCGGAAATTCCTTCCTTCGTATCAATTTGAAGTTCAGAGAGCGAGAGGTTGATGCCGGTTATGCCGTCTTGGGTTGCGGTTCTTAATTTTGTGACCGAATCGGCAACACCCGTAATGGCTTCGTTGCTTGAGCTCTGCAGAGCTTCAACTACGGTATGGACTGCAGTGATTGAACTTGCGAGGGCTGTGCTTGACTCGTCGACGGCAGTAGCAAACCCTGTAATGCTATCCTTGACTTCCGTGTGTTTTTCCTCAACCAAGGTTTTAACGACCGCAACCTCGACTCGACATTCACCAACAGCAGAATTGACATCAACAATTGCCTCCTTTTCTTCGGCCCGGAAGTTACTAAGCTCGTGTCTTATTCCGTCTGTCACCATCCGAATTCCCTCGACACCTTCTTCCAGAGCTGACTTAGTGGCTGGATCTGTGCCGGAATTCTTTTCCACCACCTTCCGGAGTTCCTCGAAAGCTTCTTTAATCTTCTCGACTTTTTCGCCGACTTGTGTTCTTTCCGGTTCGTGTGGGATATGGTGACCAGATCTTGACATCGCTTCCCGAATTTCTCGCCTTAATCCATCGATAGCTTCGGAGGGGTTAGTCGCTCTAGCGGCTTGAACACTCTTCTCTACATAGACCACCATCTCTTCCTTTAGAGCCCCTATCCATTCTCTGACTTCGGTATCATCCGGCTTGCTGGCAACTAGAGAACCCATCGATTTTTCCATTACTTCCTCGATATCCCTCTTGAGTGATTCCATCGACTCCTTCATTTCTTCATTCGATGTCGCCGACAACCCAGAAGGAACCGGAACCCCTGAAATCCCGGAGAGACCCTCAACTTGAGCCTTTAGCGCCTCGATAGTCTCTTTTATATCAAGGCCTTGAACTTGAAGTTTTAAGGCTTCGAGTGCATCGCCAGATTTCCCCGATAACTGTTCCACCTCTCTCTTCAATTCATCCACGGCGCTCGCAACTTCTGCTGAGGAAGAGACGTCCATCTTTCCCATTAAAACATCCATTCCTTTCCTCAACCCCTCAATTGACTCCACCACACCGCCGTCGGACCCTTTCTGTTCCAAGCCCTCAACTTGCACCTTCAATTCCTCCATGATTTCGGTTACTGCACTACCTTTGGAGTTTTCCGCTAATACTCCAATCTGAGCCCTCAAACTATCGATGACTTCCATGACAGTAACATTGGGCACCGCAATCTTGGTTTCAAAAAGTTCCCCAAGCTCGTTTTTGAATCCCTGTAACACAGCCCGAATTCGCTCTGCTGCTTCAGTGTTCTCGGCAGGAAGAGGCATCATAGATAACTGTAGTGTGTCACGGACATCGCGTTTCAGTTCCTCAATTGCTTCTTTCACACTCTCTTCGGAATCGAATGTCGAGTTTGCAATGGCGGCTGCTAAGCTGTGTTGGACCATCTCACCAATCTCCGATTTGAGATCTTCAAGCACTCCCTCCATTCTTTCAGCCGAACGAGGTGGGAGTCCTTCGACGTCAATGGGTCTGGGGGCCACCATAGACATTGTTTTGTCCATTAACTCACCCACCTCCTTTCGGAGCCCTTCAATGGCTTCTTTCACATTACCAGAGTCTGCTTCAGGCGGTGGCGATTTAGCGAGAATACTGGTAATGTCTTTTTTAATCTCCCCGAGAAGTTCTTTTGTCGCACCGTCCAAGCCAGATTGGGGAACAATCATAGACGTAGACTTTTCTAGAATTCCAGCAATCTCCTTCCGAAGATCCTCTAACAGTTCCTTGAAGCTGTCTGAAAAAGAATCTGCAACCGAAGACTTTTCCATGACGCTTGCAATGTCTGTCCGGAGGCCCTCAATAACTTCTTGAATTTTGTAGGCAGATTCTCCGGTTTGAGGCGTGCCGACAGCCATACTGATACTCTTCTCAACCATTTCGTGAACTTCCTTCCTGAGATCTTCGATGGCGCTCGTCATTTTTTCGGATACTTCCGGGCTAGAAACAATCGACCTCTCGACTCCTACGTTCTTCTCAATTTGCTCAACCACCTCCTTCATTTCCTCCAGAGCTTCCTTCACCACCCCTTCAAGGCCGGACGGTGAGTTGGAAGAAACGGCTTCTGATATCGATTTGCTCACCCCCCCCAATTCGGCCTTAAGTTCATCAACCGCTTTTTTCAATTTCTCGTCTGTCTCAACAGAGGAATCACTGAAGAGAGCAATTGTGTTATCCATGGTCTTTGTAATCTCAAGAGCCAACGATTCGATCCGGGCCTTAATAGATTCTGCCTCAGGATATGATGTGGGGGGTGCCAATGCGGTTACCGACTTCTCCATCAACTCGGTGACCTCAACCTTAAGTTGGTCGATTGAAGTCTGGATTTTCTCGGTGTCTTCAGTTCTATCGGTGATGACGGATTTCATATCTGCGATGGCTGCACTCGCTCGTTCATTGGAAGAATTGAAGGATCGCTCGATCAGCTCTTCAAGGCTGCACTTTAGATCTTCAATGGCCGCTTGGGCTAGGGCGGACTCTTCGAATTTTGCAAGTCCTTTCGAGCTAGATTCACTTGCTAACAGAATTTTCTCAAGGAGTTCTTTGACTTCGGCCCTGAATGTTTCGATCGAAGTTCCTGGATTCAAAGTGTTGATAGCCTCAACGCTCTGTTCCGTGGCTCGTTGGAGTTCAGATTTGAGTTCTGCAAGTGCTTCCTTAGAATCCGCAGCTGCAAAAGCGGCCAAACTTCTCTGTGCCATTGCTCCTAGCTCACTCTTTAGCTCTTCTATGAGCGAGACGGGATTAGAATTATTTATAGCCTCGACAGCTTTCTCTGCAGACTCCTTTACGGCTTCCATATTCTTCTCCAGAAGTTCCTCAACCTCACTCTGGAATTCTTCTACTACAGCCCTTACACCGACATCTTGCTTCCATATCATCTCATCTCCATTTGTAAGCATTGTCTTCTGTAAGTGTTTGTGGAGGAACATAAGCTCTTCGATTTTCCGGAGAGTTGCACTTTCAAATTCGGCGAGTCGGTCATTCCCGCTACTGACCCCAGAACGCACCACTTCGAGGAGCTTGCGAGTTTCTCCTGTCTGGGAATGGGTATTTGAAACAGTGTCGCCGAGTTCTTGGAGGAATCTGCTGATGCTGAGCACGGTCTCGTGGGTATGAGTATTGGCGCTATTCATGTCTTTATGGAAAACCTTGATTAAGGCGTTGATGGTGGAAAGGGTGATATCTGTGCGAGTTGTAGTTGAAGCAATGTTAGCGAGAGCGGTGATAGCGGCCTCATTGTCCAAGTCAGGTAGGAGAGGAGGGTTGGTCATTGTGAGTGCTGTAGATTGCAGACCTGGGTTGCTGTGTAGCCTGGATAATGCTTGTCTCTGTTCCGTAACCAGAATTTCAATCTCCTTCATCAGGTCCTTCAATGCTTCATGTGCCTCCCTATCATGACCAGCCCATCGCTCTTTCCATTCGTCGATAAGTTTCTGAACGTCTCGAGTTGTCTCCTCGCCCGAATCGACGCCGCGCTTGATATGATTCAAAGCGTTGAGGATTTCATCACTCTCCACTGCGTCCCGTGTAGATTCTGTTCCTGTAGCATCTTGTGTCGAAGGTGAGCGCCTAGCTATAGATGAGCTGAGGGAATTTGTTAGATCTTCCTTCACGCTATCTATCCTAGCTTTAATCCCCTCGAGCAGAGAGAGAACCCTTTCGTCTCCTCCCCCGTCCCTCAGTTCCTCAAGGGAGGACAAAACGGCATCGATTTTAGAACCTCCCTCCCTGTCTCGAAACTCCTCTAACAGGGAAACGACTTGCGCATTTTCACCTTTCTCTTCCATCTGCTTTAATTCCTCCAGTAAACTAATGATCCTCACATCGCTTTCTCTCTCTTCCCTCTGATATAGGGTCTCTCGGATATTCTGAAGAATAGACAATATCTTCTCGTCCATATCACTGTCTCTCTCTCTTCCAGGAATCACAAGCTCTTTCCCTTTAGTATAATCCCGCTCTTTGAATTCCTCCAGCAAGGATAATATCTTTTCTTCGTTTTCCAGTCTATCTAACTGGGGCTTATTGAGGGTATCCTGGATATCCCTTAAGAGATCGATCACGCGGTCCTGTTCGTCTTTCGTGGACATTTCTCTCAAAACCCGTTCAAGAGCTGCCATCTCCAGACCAGATTTCTCGCCCCTAGCCCCGGCTGGGGTTGTGAAGTTATCGCTCGCATAGCTCGAAGCTCGACTACTCGTAGAAGCGCCGGAAGTGATAAGCGGAAGCGAAGAATTAGTGAGTAACCTATCACTCTCCAGGCTGTGAAGGCCATGGACGAGGTCCCGGAGGGATTGACGGATATCTTCATCTCTACTCTTAGTCGCCTCTTTGAGAGAGATGAGGTCAGTGGCATTGTCTTTAGAACGACGAGAAAGATTTGTCATCTCCCTCTGGAGACTATTGGCTATCGACGTAAGCCCGGAGAGCTGTGATGTGATCGTCTCAAGTTCCTGATGTGACAACTTAGGCCCATCATCCCTTTCCCTATCCCGGCTCCGTGATTCCCAGTCACTCTGCCCCCCGTCTCGATCACGGGGAAGAGAAGGGAGGCTATAGTCTTTAAAATCTTTGAGGTCCTTAAGATCTTTGAATTCCTTAAAGTCTTTGAAGTCTTTAGTGGTGGCAAGTGCGCTAGAAGGGATCGTAGCCGACATTGATTCGTGAGATTTAAGGTTGCGCAGCGGTGGAAGGAGATTTGGCAGGCGATCAAGGTCTAGAGAGCCGCGATAACCAGGCGGAGGCGGAGGTGCAGGCGTAGGCGCTTGCTCCCTAGCCGGAAAACTGGTACTACTCCCAAACAATTCTTTGGGTGTAGGTGTCCCGTTCTTGCTGGGCGAACCCGACCCTCCACTCAAGATGAGGTTACCCATCTCACGAACGGTTGGAGATGGCTGCATGGAATTCATCCGCCTGTGAGAAGCCATTACTTGCTGTGCTCTGGTTGGCGATATATTTGGCCCCGAAGGTGATCCTTCTCGATGCGGTGGAGCCTGAGGCGGTCTGCGAGTTGGTGATATCTCTCGTGAGATTGGTGTTGGCGATGCTCTATCTGCCGCAATAAATGGATTCTGTAGCGTCCCAACTGCACGAGGCGAGTTCGGAGCTCCAGGATGAGGGTTTAGAGGGAGGGGTGGGGGGTGCCTAGCAGGATCCGACGAGTCCCACCTATTTCCAGAATGCATTAGGATCAATGATTACTGAGGACAAGAGAGTTTATTTTCAAGAGAATTGGGTAATGCAAAGAATTTAGGAGAGAGCAAACACTAACATTGGCGGGACGTGGGTAAGAGCTTGGGAGTTGGAAGTGGATGAAGCAGAAGAGGGAGTTTTGGGGGCAGCAGGTGCTGCAGGCGGCATATTTGTTTAATGTTGTTTTGTTGATTCCACCTAATTACAGAATACCACGTCAGTTAACGGGATGAAGCAAGAGATTAGCGTGGAATGGAGCCGAAAGGAATTGAAACTCACGACGAAGGTGCCCCTCCTTATGCAAAGGAAAATAAGTATTTAGGGAACGAGAGGAAGAGTGGAATATCCAAAGCAAGAGGTGTAGTATTGATGAGGGAAGATGTGGGAGAAGAAAAGAGAGGTAGAGATTAAGATCGAGGGGAACAGGGGAACAGGGGAGGTTATGTTTGCTTCGATGCAGAATTGATCTTGGCTTGACGAGCTGCAGTGCAACAAACGTGTGCATATGGCGAGAGGGCAAACAAGAATCAGTGCGTAATTAGCCAGCCAACCAACACATAAACTCAGCTCTTGGGTGGAGAGTAAACACTAAACACCAGGCCTTATGAGGATTAGATCGTTGCTATGGAAACGACAATCCTATGTTAATTATGTGTGGGCAGGAAAAGTGGCGCGGGCCAACACCCCCGGCAAATCTTTAGCCTCTTTCCCACAAAGGAGGGGAAAAAAAGCCAGTTGCGACTGTGACTGCCCTGCAGCAATTCTCCCCACAAATCTCACCTATTGAACTTTGGTTTATCGAAAACACATCCATCGCCAAACTACAACTTCTGCGACAACAATTCACAACACCCCAAGACAAATCCCCCTTTTCCGATCCTCTCACCCCGGTAGGCATACGAAATGAAATGTACGTACAACCCTCCCGCTACCATTTTTTTTCCGACCTGGAAGCCTGGAGAGGCCGTTTTTCTTGTTAGGTGGTGGTTAGGTGTTGGAGGAAAATGCTGGTGGGGGACTGAAAAAACAAAGGGAAAAAAAAAAGTGGATTAGAAGCAGAGGGGCACGTTCGGGATCTTATGGGTTATCTGGCTGGCTCGGGATATGTCTTTCCAGCAGAGCTGACATTTTGGTATCTTTTAGTCCTTAAAAACGGTAGAGTTGCTATCATCACCCGGGGCAGGTACGCCGGTAAGAAGGTAAGACAACCGAGATATCAACTTCTAAGGCTGTCCGAATGCTAATAAGAAGTTCAGGTTGTCATTGTCAAGGGTTAGTCCGTGCGGTTTCCTCCATACAACAAAGCAAGTTTCTAATCCATGGGGAACCACAGTAATGGATGATGGCAGCAAGTCCCACCCCTTCGGTCATGCTCTCGTTGCTGGAATGGAGAGATATCCGGCCAAGGTTACCCGCTCGATGTCGAAGAAGAGAGCAGCCAAGCGTTCGAAGGTCAAGCCCTTTATCAAGATTGTCAACTACAATCACCTTATGCCTACTCGTTACACTATTGAGCTCGAGACTTTGAAGGGGGTCATTTCCCAGGACACCTTCAAGGAGCCTTCGCAGAGAGAGGAGGCTAAGAAGACCATTAAAAAGGCATTCGAGGAAAGGTACCAAACCGGCAAGAACAAATGGTTCTTCACCCGTAAGTCATCCCGATAGAAACAAACTCCAGCATACCCAAATTTTATTAATTCCATATTGCACAGCTCTACGGTTTTAAGCGGTTTCTTTGCTCTCTTTTTTTTTTTCCTCTTCGTGGTGGGTTCATGTGGGTAAAAATAAATAAAATCACCCCGGATATTTCTGTACTTGGGGATAAATGGCTGCTCAGGGGCATGTTTCCTTCATAGCATAGTAGCCGTATGGTTTCCACTAAATAACCCACCGAAAAGTCCAACCTTATTCCTTCCCAAATTCTGATACAATACCTGGCAGCGACCAATGCCTCTAAACACGGGAATAGTGAATGTTTTATAGCTATGCGCGAAACCTGAGTGTGGCACGGGATACTTGAGGGCACTATGCTGATGCCACTGCCGAAGAGCTCCCCAGACCTGCCATGTTCATTGTAGTTTACCGGTAGAAGGTGTCATCGAATCCAGGTCTGAAATCCATCACCAGGCGAGCACTGACCTAAACCGTAAGTGGACACCTGAGACTCCAACAATGTCAGATGTGATACCGGGGCCTGTGTTCGAGTACCGGTAGTAAGCGCCGGGGCTGAGAAGAAATCGCCCAAACACGCTAAACTCAAACCCATTTTTCTCTCCCCGAATGGGACTTTCGATATCCTATCATATTCCGTCATCTCATTCCCTCCTTTCTTTTGTCCCTTCCTCTCAGGATCCTCCCTTTGGTCTCTCTCCTCTCTTGATCACCTTATTCCACCAACCTGTAGACCTGGTGTCCACAGTGTAACTCCTCTTCTTCCTCTCCTTCTAACATATAATCGTATACTTTTATTCAATAATCCTTAATAGGTATACGTGCTCAACATCAAGATGTCAGATCCACCAAGCTTAAGTTCTTTTCAAAGCGACAAACCGCTCCTAGACCACCTAACCAGTAATCCTCTCTCCCTCCCCCGCCCTCCCTAGCAACGGCCAAGCAGCTAACAAAACCAGTCGACCTCATCCTCGCAATCCTCAACCATACCTTCCTCAACCCCGTTTTTGCCTGGTTAATACCTCTAGCGTACCGTGCCCAAACCTTCCAATACCACCATCCGCCATTCTACCTGTCTGCCGCCTATGCCGCCTTTGTAACGGTCCTGTGGATATCCAAGCAAGTCAACCGCCGTCTGGCCTATGGCGCCAAACGCGAATTTGACTGGATGGAGGAAGTGGTAGTCATCACCGGCGGTGCCAGTGGTCTAGGGCTCTTGATCGCAGAGGTATACGGTATGAGGGGCGTTACGGTTGCGGTGCTCGACGTGAGAGAGCCAGAGGGCGGCGAGGCGCGGAATGTAGAGTTTTATAAGTGTGATGTTGGCGACAGAAAGCAGGTTGAGGCCGTTGCTAAAGATATTGAGAGGGACTTGGGGACACCGACGGTGCTAATCAATAATGCCGCGATTGTCAATGGGAAGAAGATTTTGGATCTTTCGGCGGAGGAGATTGAGACGTGTGTTCCCCCCTATCCTATCCCGTTTCAAAAGCTAGTAGTCGGGTGGCGGCGGCATATGGTAGATAACTAACACGTTGCCTACATCTAGAAACTTCAAAACGAACCTCCTCTCATCGTTCTACACAATCAAGCAATTCCTCCCAGGCATGCTAAAATTAAACCGTGGCTCAATTATCACAATCTCATCAGTCCTCTCCTCAATCGCCCCCGCCCAACTCTCGGACTACGCCGCTTCCAAGGCAGCCCTAAAATCACTCCACTCCTCCCTCACCGCCGAACTCGCCCACCAACCGGGAATCAAGACGCTTCTTGTCACTCCCGGACAGCTCTCAACCCCCCTATTTTACGGCGTCAAGACTCCCAGTAACTTCTTCGCTCCAGTGTTAGAGCCTGTTGACGTTGCCAAGGAGATTATCGCCGCGATCGATGGCGGATTAGGTGGACATATTTCCATGCCGGTATACTCGAGGTGGATCGGGGTCATGGAGGTTTTACCAGCCAGTGTTCAGAAGCTCTTGAGGTGGGCTAGTGGTGCGGATAGGGCTATGGCAGGGTTCAAGGGACGGAAGGTATTGGATCAGGAGGAGAATGAGGCTTGGTAGGGCTTGTGATATTCTCATTTTGCTACGAATTTTGTTGTGGAATAAGTACCATTTTTTGGGGGGGATGACCAGATTTCTTCAAGTTTGCAAAGCATGCTTTTGCACCGAGGTTAGGCTCAAATAAATAGAGAAATAAAATAACTTTCATGAACAAATCAATTTTACATTCGGGAGTGTAATTATATCTGTAAGACAAACAAGTCAAAGTAATTCACTTGCCCGATCATCGTCAACCGGTAAAGCTTCTATTCGTCTAATCGGCAGCCCTCAATCCAGCATAGAAGCCTGGTTGGTATAAAGCACCTCAACCACATCCGACAGCTTTTTAATAGTCTCCAACGCAGCATCATAGCTCTTATCCCTCACAACCTCGTCAAACACAATCAAGCAACCACTCCCTTGGTCCAATACCCCAGAGAAGACCTTATCCAGGATCATCTGGCTCAACTTGGCTTCCACCTGCGGAGTGCCAAGGCCGACCAACTTGGCAACATGCTCGATCTCCACGCGCGAGAAGGGTTCAATGACCCTGACCAGGTTCTGTTCCAGAAGGGTATCATATAGCGCGGCGAAGTGAGATCTGATGAATGGGTCTGACCCCAATTCCTCCTTGAAGTCCTCGAGAGCTTTTTCGAACTCGGCCAGGGAGCGGTTCGAATGAGCTCTCGCTACCGCCTTCATAGCCTCGATATCGCGACCGGCGTATTTGATGGCGAGCTTACCAGTCATTATCTGATGGACGTCATCGGTGAGGTTCAACATGATCTTTGAAAGAAGCATGTACTTCAGAGCCGCGATAGCCTTCTTCGTCTCGTCCTGGGCGGAGTACCCGTCTAGCGCTTCGATAAAGTACGAAAAGGCTGTGTTGTAGTCCTTGTCCTCTGCGTGGAGAATCCCAGATTGAGTATCCAAACCGGCCTGCATGAGTGGAGGGCAGTAAACGGCATTGGCGGATGTGCGTGCGGAGGTCAAGGAAGCACGGGATTTAGGGATGTTGCGGAGAGCGTGGTAAGCTCGCGACTCAAGGAGTTGGACTTCTACCAAGACCATTTTGTCGTCGAGGCGTTTTAGTTCTTTGAGGAGGGAGTTAATGAGTGAGAGGGCTTCGGCGTAGGAGTGTTTTTGTAGGTAGAGTCCTACTAGACGGGTTTCGAGGTTTTGACGAAGGAAAGAACGTCTCTCTTGGATGGCCCATTCGATGCAAGATCTCGTAACGGATATTTGGATGTCGAGTGTATCAGGAATAGTGGTAAAAAGGTCGATTAGCTGGCGGACTGGAGGCAGAAATAGCCTTTAGCCAAGTTACAAAGTTAGAAAGGAAGGGGAATAAAGCCATCCCTACCAATCTTTGCAGTCTTCGCTTTCGCAAATGAAGACATTATAGATCGACTGGCCTCAATCAACTCTGCAAGTTCCCCCGTTCGTCTTCAAGCAATTAGCACCCGATCAGGTTGAAATTCAAGCCTAGAGCCATCTCCCCCATGCGACCCCCCACTATCCGTATCTCCAAAACTAACCTAGCATCCCTATAGATCCCACCCAACGCAACTAGCGCCAGTTCGTACTCCCTCAGCTCAGCATCGTTCATCCCCGGTGGCTTCGAAATCATCTCCTTGTAGATGGCCTCTGCCTTCGCAGGATCCCCCTTCTGAATTTCCTGAGCTTCTTCCAGCCGGCCCATGGCGAAGGATTTCTGATCTCGTTATCTAGGGAGTATAGGGGGATGAATTAGGATGAATGGATTTGGCGTGTTGAAGGATGGAGGTAGTTGTTTGGTTGGTGTTGAGTCGTCGCCCAGGTCGGCCTTTGGTCTTGGAGCTTTGGTTTCTGAATGCTGCCAAGACTGCCTTAGTAATCGTTCGAAGTCAATGAGAGGGGCAACGGGAAAAGCACTCTGCCCTGATGGAATTGTGTGGGGAATGAGGGGAAACCTGAGTGCTAGGAGGTCCTTACAGGCAGTGATGCGAGCGCGCTTATTCCCTGTGAGAAGTTCTCGGCTATGAAACGCGAGAGAACCCGCAGTGCTCCGCCTTCGTTCGCCAAGGTAAAGTACTCCGAATATCAAAATTTAATAGATTGCTTAACTATGACGAATTCCTAGGACTTCCACGCTGTTAGCACTGCTCGTATGATACCAAGCATCCAGAAAAAAAGCCACTACCAGACCATATCGGCCATATACAGAGCCTCTCCCTGTGGTATCCTCACTTTAATACTGATTTGGGCTTTCGATCCGCAACCCCCTGGTTGAATGCCGCACTCAACTCCAAGTCTTGCCAGTACACCTAAAGTAATACAAAGAGGGGAAAATCCTCTGACGCGGATAGCCTCCGGAATCACAAACAATTTTGGAGGCAAATGCAGTATCATACCATGATCCACACAAATTCAAGAATTACCGCCAAAAGCAAATAGATGTCCCAGATGAGGGATCGCCTGTTTCCCGTGGTGATCGGCAAACAGGGGTTGAACTCTCGTGGGCAAGTGCAAATATTAAGTTATCATTCACTAAGTATTTTTTTCAAAACAACCTATTCTCCGCAGTTCCACCAGGCCATCCCTGCGCCGAGAGTTGGGCCCTGGGGAGGCCTAATTAACAACTGTGGTGTCCTTTACCAAAAGATACTCGTCTTAACTTGTAGACGACTTCACAAGCCACTCTAGTCCAGACACTCTAGACTGCTCGAGTCTGCAGGATACCAAAATCTCACATGCCCACCCGCGAGGGGGATAGATTCCTAGGACTTCAACCTCAAGGCGGTTGCTGAAATACTCTCTCACCGGAGCACAGACAAAGAGATATCAGCGCGTTGCCTAGCCTTAGCTGAGAGATGGCCCGCCATCTGAAATCCACCTTGTCCGCCTTGAGGTCAGCACCAAAGTAATAAATAACCCGTTTTTAAAAGAGCGCATAAACCACTTGAATAATGCTAGCCCATACTTTAGACAGCAGCCCTAGGATCCTTATATATGTTATCCTACGAGAGAAAAGTCAAAATAGATACAATCCCTGTATGAGTACGGTAAATTACCGGTAGTGGGCCAGAGAATCCAGCCAGGAAAATGAAACATTGAAGTTGCTGACAATGTTACCTATAATTCTATTATGGTATAAGTTCAAAACAATATCATGTTTGAATGCTTAGAAGAAGCTTTTAGAATCAATAGACAGATATAAAAAAAAATTCCACCCCGCTTTCCCACGGTATTAATAGCTATAACCTTAGCATTCATCATATTCCACGAGCTTTTCATGAGTATCTATTACAATGACATAAGCTATACTCGCACATATATTAAGCACAATACACTATCCTACTTATAAGGAAACCCCTCAAGGAGGAGTGAGGCAAATAATTTTAACTCAACTCGTATCGCTTTTTAAACTAAGCCGAACTCTTCGTGATTTATGCATTTACCTGTAAGGGATAAACTAAGCTGACCTCAAGGTTCTTCTACGGTGCTCTTCTGGAGTGTCTTTAAAAACTAACCTATCACTTTTATAATATAGCACCTTCCTTTATAGCGTCTTATTTTTAAAATCCAAGATTTGCGCACGTTAGATCTTTTTTTTTTTAAAAAAAAAAAGACACTTTGTTCCCCCCACTCCAGCTACAAAATGAAATATAGTCTCTAACAGCTAGTCCGTTTGTATACTAATCACTAAAAGCTTTTTTCAGTAGAGACAAAAAAAAGGAATACACACAGCGCATTATTGGGAGAGGCAACTGCAACGCCCCGGCAAACTTATCCCCCCTTCGAGTTTTTACGGTACCGTATCTAAAACAGCCTTTTCAGCCATACCACGATGAAACATACGAGCCCGTAATATCGTTTATCTACTGGCATTCGTACTGCCCAAGGGCATCGGCCCCCGAAATCCCTCCCCCACTTAGAAAAACAAAGGAAAAATGCAAAACAACCCAAAACGCCAGCACGATACAAGTGCTCGAGTGGGGACTTCACAAGTACAGCATGTAGAACAGTAATCAGTTAAATCCCCTCTCACTAACATCATGTCACATCACATGACGTATCGCCCGCACGCTCGGCTTCCGAAATGCAATACTTGTTTGCAGCATGTTCCACTCTGTCTATCCAATCAACCAAAACCCGCCAAGACTCACGTAGTCTCACTCGCCCACTGCCGCGATTGGATAGACTACTCGAGTAGGGTGACACAAGCTTGATTCCGTACACTAGTACTGGTACGGTAGTCTGTGCGAGGTGGGCAGAGCCTCGCATACCGCTTTTGTGGCAATGCAGCGCGAGACCTCGTATTCAGGAGTTGACTGTGATCTGGTGGCTCGATTTGTGTCGCATGAGAGAAAGAAGAAGCATGGGGACTGGATCGTCGGTTGATCGTCGCGAGGCTGACTGCCATAGTTATGGTAGGTTTACCTGACGGCTATCCCTACCATTATTCGTACAGATTCTCCACCTTCTAATTCTAGCGTGGCCCACTGACATTGCCTAACAAAATCATGAGATATCAAGTGTTTTCTTTTCGAGGGGAATTTGCCTAGCCATAGCCTCAGGTTACCGTGCACGAGGAATCTGCATGTCACATCAGTTAATGGGATAGTGGCATGACAGCACCGCATAGCGGTAGCATTGAAATTGCTGCGGAGATCGTGATGGGGATATAAACTATCGCGAATCCCAGGTCTGGGAGTCGGTTATCCAACTTCATCAAGGAAACAATACAATACAACCACTACCGATACCAAAACCTCAATCCAAACCAACGAATGGAATCCCAATCCCCCGCTACAAAAACCTACCTAATCCACGCGCACAAAACAAAGTCCACGGAGTACCAATTCACCTCATCTAACCCGGCCAGTCCAACAACGCACTACTACATCCTCGCCCCGCCAAAATACCAACCAGACCCGCACCACAAAAAATGGCAAGGGATAATCCACTCAGGGGGGGACCCGAAGACCCACACGCTGGCCGAGTCGCCGATAACAGGGCGGATAACGCGCGCGACGTGGTGGAAGAAGATATACATCGAGACGGGCGGCGCGATCCAGCGCGAGGTGAAGACGAATGAGAAAGCTATTAAGGTGAAGAATGTGAAGAGGTCGAACAAAGTGCGCAAGGCATTCTGCATGCGGCCAAAGGCGCTGGAGTGGACTGCTGAGGATGAGAGTGCACTACAGGGTGTCGGGGTTGGTGAGGGGGAGGGAGAGAGGGAGGGGGAGAGGGAGCGTGTGGTCATGGTTCATACAGGACATAGAAAGTACGAGTTTGAGGTTGCCGGAGTGAAGTACCGATGGACCGGGACGAAGTTGCATTCTGGATGGCTTATAAGAGGGACTAAACTCAATGGGTTTGCCTACAGCGTTAAGGTACAGTATTCCTACGCAGTTTGAGAGATTGATAGTGATGATGCTAATGGGATATCAGCTTGTCCGGCTGGAAGACAAGAAACTCATCGCCTCTTATCAGAAAAGGTTTCACATGTGTGGAAGCTTGACCGGATACCTGCATTTTTATACCGACGAGAAGAGTGAGATTCTGCCCGAGACGGTGATCGTGCACACTGCTTTTGGGATGATACGTGCTGAGAAGCATAAGAGAGATACTGTGTGGGAGATTTTGCAGGAGATTGCGGAGAATGCCGAGGGTTAGGCATTGTTTGGGTTCCTTTTCGGATGCGGATACCGAAGTATGGATAGGTGCTTACTCGTAGCGGTGATTTTGTGTATTGGGCTGTTGTGGCTGTTCCCCTCCGATGACTACGATGAGTTTGTTTTTACTTCTTTCTTAAATTTGCTTTTGTCTCGGGCAGAGATCAGATGCACTTTGTTTTTTCTTGCTGTGTTTAATGTGGCTTGTAATAGTTGCTTTGGGGCTTACAGTACGATACGTTGCCTTGCGGCTTGCCCCCCTAAGGGGATGGGATTTGTCTTAATCTAACGAGTATTGATTGTACCCAGTGCTAGAGACTAATTGCTATCTCCGAAAACCCAGGAATTTCCCGGCTCTTAGTTCCTAACTTAAAGTCAATTTATTTGTGTAATATTTCATGATTAATTTGAGGTGCACTCATTACCAACTGAAGGTTCCATAAGTATTTAAAGTTATACCATCGCTCAAAAGTCCTCACTGTCATCATCTTGTTAAGATAAGTACCACAGCAACCGCTCACAACAATGCTCTAATCTTTGAGACAGTGTTAAGAGACTCTGTCAACCAATGAGAGATAATCTTTACATGCATATATAACTACTGTGATGCTTCTTGGAAAGTTGTCTACATAGGTTCAATATAGGATTTCTCGTTAAAAAAAAACCCTCAAAATGATAATTTTTCATGTAAATGTGCCAAATCACCCAGAATTTTGTCTAGTCTCTTGAAATTCATGCAATCTTTCCTGTTCATGCAGCACGCCACGCTATGACCAGCAAAAAATCAAACCCAGAAGCAAGCCCAACACCATTTCTCGAACCCAATATCCTTTAGTGATCATTACATATAGCCATATCCCGCACCGTACACACACAAACATTGCAAATGCCCTCTAGACCACTATATGGCGCCGATCTAATCCTCCTCCTCCTCCTTTATTGTAGCCCTAACATCCTCTCCAGGGTTCTCAAGTCTAATCCTCCTCTCAGCTTTAGGGGTTATAGAAGCGTACCACCTAGGCGCCTTGGGGTTCACACTATTGTCGCGTTTTGGAGTGCGCAGGTTGCAGGTGACCTCTCGTACTTTTGCCGCAAGGCCGCTTATCGGGGTCGATGGCAACGAATAGTCCTCTGGAGTGCTTTGTAGTGTGGACCCATTCTTCCGCCCCACAGGCGAAGTATATCCTGGCGGAGCTCGCTCGGCAGACACCGTCCTAAAACTGTCATCCCCGTCTTCGAAATCCGCCTCTCCCTCCGGTGCCATAGTGCCTGTAGACACAGGTGATACTTTAGCTTCCGGCTCCTGGGTAGTCCAGTCGTAGCAGTTGCTACATCTTTGGCCAATCACCACGTCTGCAAATGCATTCATCATTTGTGCTGCCGCGAAGGATCCACGTTCAAGTTTGTCTAAGAGGGCAAATAACACCTTTAAGTTTTTGAAGTCCGGTATGGTACCCTCTTCCTCGGGGGTCCCAGCTGGGGTTTCGGAGTGTCGGGAAGGAGGCGGGGACATGAAGGTTGTCGAAAACATGAGTGAGGAAGATACTGGCGGTGTTGTTTTGCGGGGCGTCTTGGATGGTTTCCTTGGAGTCTCCAACCGAGCCTCCTCCCTCTTCCATTCCGTAATTCCACCGCCGCTGCCACTGCCACCGCCGCCACCATTACCGTCACCATACAGAACCACCCCATATAGGCCCCGTATGAAAAGCCCAAGCTCCTCCACCCCCCTCTCCCCCTCAAACGGGAAATATGGACTATCAGCCAACCTCCCGCTCTTAAACCCTCCACCGCCGAATAACGTCGGTTCAAGGATTCCTGCTTCATAATTAACCGCCCAGTTGTTCTCCTCGTTTTTCTCTTTCTGGTCCAGCTTGCCCGCCCCTCCGCTGACTAGCCGTTCAACGGTAAAAAATAGTTTCTGTAAGACGAGCCCGATCTCCGCGGGGCGCGCACATTTGCGACATGGGGCTCTCAGAGGTGTGAATTCGCGGGATTGGTAAACTCTGATCGTTGCTAGGGGTAAGAGGGAAAGCGGATAGTGATAAGGAGCGGTTGAGTAGGAGGGGGAATGAGAAATGTGTGGGGAGTACTTTTTGGTGGGATAGTAAGTGGTAAGGGATTTCGTTCCTGAGGGGCAATGACGTTTTGGTGGCGGTGAATCTGACATTTTGGCATTGGTGGATACCGACAGTGAGAAGGGAGTAGAGGGGAATGGGTCTAATAGAAAGGTTAAGTTGCGCTTAACTTGATGGCTGGTCGTCTGACTTGAACTGGTGCTCACGGCTGTGATCGACACGGGTAAGATCGCGCCAGGATCCTTGGCACAACGTGTGGTTCAGCACGGGCGCCTAGTGGGTACGCCTAATGTGCGAGTGCGGGAGCCTTAAATTATTTGTGGCTGGCGGTCTAAGTTAACCCCTGACCGTACTACTCGTAGTAGTTTATCATGACCTCGTTGTCATAACATTATTATAAGCTTAAATTTTAATAGTATCATATTCCACATCAAAACGAGTCCACGATAACAAAGATGCTCAAACATAATTGCTTACCGTATCATAATATTTGTAGACATCCTTGCCTTGGGGTGTTCTTGCTTTACTAGGCAGGAATCCATGTTAGAACAGCGTAGGCTTTTGGTATCTTGGATCCCCCCCTATCAGCCATTGAGATACCAAGGTTGATCTGTGAGCATTCTCAATGGGTCCTCGGGTGGTTCTCTCTGATATGTAACTAGGGCTGATAAATTGGGAGACTCCTAGGGCGGGGAGACTGAGCGCAACCTAATCCAGAATTCTCTATGTGTTCGGTGATGCCAAGCTGCCTACCTTCCTGCAGCGGAACCACATCAAGTATTTCTGATGGCGTTGCTTCCAGTTTATCATGCATATTCTCAACACAGAATCAAAAAATTAGCCCTATTGACACCATTAATCCCATATCCTAGAGGACTCCTTTGAGGGATTTTTCTTTGGTCAAAAAAATCAATTGCGTTGCCATTGTTTTATTGTATGTGGTGTGTTGTTTTCTTCAGTGGTTTCCAAGTGCTATTATTGCGCTCGGTCTCCCCGCCCTAGGAGTCTCCTCAAATTGCGCTGCCCAAAAGAATCACTAGACTTTTTCCTTATAGCGATGAGTGCTTGAGTACCGGTGCGCACCTGTTGGCAATGGGTATTTTGTGTGGAAGACTTGGGGGAGTTAGGGTCCGTTTACCTATAGACGTCCGTCTAACAGCCTAAAATTATTCGACCGTTAAGGGGGGCTTGAGAGTGGGGGAGAGTGCGGCAAAGTAGATGGCGTTTGCCTAGAGTAGGTAACGTAACTTTTTGACGGTCTAGCTACAAGAATCTAGGATCGTGGAAAATTGGTCAAACACTTTCGCGCCGTTTATCAGATAATGGTTGAGACGCCACTGTCTAGTCCAGCCACCTATTACAAATTTAATTTTTGAAAATAGACAGATAGTTAAAGGTATGTAAATAAAACAGAATAATTGCATGTTTAGCTAATATACTGTCTAGTATATAGCGTAAAGCCCGTTTATCTAGCTGACTTTCTTTGACGGTCGGCACTGTCTCTGGTTGCTAGACGGCCGTCTATAGGTAAACGGGCCCTTAGTTTCTTTTGTCGCCCAGCTCGTACACGTGGTTGTGCTGTAGACCTGCCCGTGTTTTTTATATAAAAACAACTTGCCACCTCCATTTGCATTTAACCTTTGCGCACTGCGCATGTATGACACAATTATCGTATGGTAGCACTTAAATTCTCTCAAATGAGGGAGGAGGGAGTTCAGTCTTGGTTTTTATGTGTTTTACGCTGCCAGGCAAACACCGCATTCTGTGCGCCAGAAACCCCGACCCCGACAATGGAGCTCACACGCCGTACATCAGGCTGCCTTTCCTTTTACTCAACCGGCAGTTTCTCCGCTTGCTAAATCCTCACTTTAAAACCAGAGCTTCACTATCACTTAATACCCAGCCCATTGCACAGCCGCCACCCCAATTATTGCTAGCTCGGTTAGTTCGTAAATCCCCGGATATCTTTTATAGATTTACCCAGCGAAATTATCCTCCTTATATCCAGAAAGCAGAGCCCATGCGAATTGAACTCTCTTCTTAGAGCGAGCCGCTTTCACGCAGCCCTTCTCCCCCCTGCGCTCCTTGATTCTGTGTTCCTTGGTCGTCTCAGCGGATAGGGGAAGAGGACATTATATTCAGCAGCGAAATACACTGACAACACTAGAGTCTAGCATCTCCTGAGCTGAGGAGTTCTCGATTTTGTCGGAAATGGAGCGCTCCTGCACAGCGCAGTAAGAACAGAAAATGCAGATGCTATCATCACTTTATCACAGTGCGGTATAGATCCGATAGCTCAGAACCTCCAAGGCCAAACAGCATTATTTTCTGTAGTGTCGTATGGAAGAGTGGAGAATGTTCGTGTATTGCTTGATGATGGCAGAGTGGGCGTCAATTTGGAAGACAGCAAAGGACACACCTTTGCGAGAGGCGGTGAGCCATGGACAGGAGAGTGTAGTCCAACTCCTGCTCGACCGGGGAGCCAACATTGGGTCAAACCCTCGCCATACTCCCCTCCTAGCCCTGGCTGTCAAATCTCAGAGCCAGCCCGTTATCCGTCTTCTGCTCAGCGGTTCTCGAGTCAAAGTTAATGAATCGGGCCCTACCCAACGAACACCGTTACATGCAGCAGCTAGCCTTAGAGACCCTCTTTTGTCAAAGATCCTCTTAGAGGAGGGAGAAACCAACATCAATGTTCGTGACTTTGAGTATAGCACACCTCTGAATGCAGCTTGTTTATCCAGGGCACCGGCAGTGGTAACCCTTCTGCTAGATAGCCCGAGGGTGATCATCAACGCGCTCAACATTCAGGGGCTGACGCCACTACATCATGCGATCCGTGGGGGAGGCGAAGAAACAACACCGCTTCTCTTGAGTGACATAAGAATTGACCTTACCCTGACCGACAGACGTAGGGCACAGCCGCACATACACAACGCAATCCGCAGCAGAAGCTAGAAGATAGTGCAGATGCTACTACGCCACGGAGTTGACCCCAACCTAAAAGAATCACTCTCAGGATTGAGTCCCTTGTCGCTCGCAATTCTCCGGGGGGAGGCACAAATCTTCCGCGACCTCCTAGCAGACTGCAGAATCAATGTGAGCCAGCCAGGCCACGGGGGGACGCCCCATTGCACCAAGCCGTGAGCCTAAACCGCAATACAATGCTCACCTACCTCGTCCAAGAGCACCGAGTGCATATCAACCAATTCAACACAGCGCTTGAAACGGCACTACATATCGGATGCAAAATGGTGCGCTGAGACTCGTTGAGGTCCTCCTTGGACATGCGACAGTCGACGTCAACCTCAGTGGGCTCTCCGGGGAGGCGCCTCTGCGTATGGCTGTCGGCGAGGGCCGTGCAGTGGCCGTGCGCGCCCTGCCGGGGCATCGTCTGGTCGATCGCTCTTTCGGGGGTAGTAGGCCCCGGGCGCCCCTGTCGATAGCGGTAGTGTCGGGCAATAGAGAAATAATTCAAAATACTCGGACCACGTATGCACTCACCACGACCAATGCGATCCCTCTCGCGACTCTACGTTTTACACAGCTCAAGTTTATCCCACAGGAGATCTTCTGGAACCTTTGGAATTGACTGGGACGCGTTGGCCATCACCGGAGGTGGATACTGCCCTACAGTCGCCGGAGTTCCAGTTGCTGACAGGTTCTACTCGGCTTGGAGGTCTTCGCTTGATGAACTGCCTTTCATCGGATATCCCAACGCGTTGGCCATCTCCGGAACCAGATGCGTTCACGGCGGGACTGGGAGAGAGTTCCACCCTTGACGATGAGCCAAACGATGACGACCTATCATGATGGCAGCAGCCGCTTCCAGACCAGATCTTTGATTCGGGATTGTGAGCGGGGTGAGCTAGTCGCCTTGTTCACACCACCTTTTTCACACGCAAGCCAGACCTGGATCTGACAATTCTAGCCATTTTTGTTGCTTTAGAGGCGAAAAAGGCTCTTTTTAGCCAAATTATCAAGGTGCGAACGGCTTAACGGGTGTGCATCACCTAGGTGGTATTGGCGGCACGAATTCGCTAGCTGTGGAGTCTGTCAGACTATCTGCCTTGTTGACTGGTCTAGAGACTCCTTTGACTGTGACTAGGGTTGATGAGAGGAGGAGAGAAGATGTGCAAGGGAAGTGGATACGTGGGCTAGAAGGGAAGTGATAGACATAAGGCGGGAAGAGCGGGGTTTCTTTGTTCGGGGGTTTTGCTGATTTCACCCGGCCTTTTTTTCCCTCTCGATTTTCTTTTATTAAATTCCCTATTTTTTTTATCCACTTCCCTCTGTAGAGGGGTGTATCATGTCGGAAGTATCGCTTCTGTGTGGCAGAAGTGTGTTTAGCTCAGGACGAGTGGACTCGTATCATTGTTCATAGATGGCCTTCTATGAGTATCACTATGGCCGCCCGGCGCGTATAGCAAAAGAAAAGTATAGGAAAATCACACTCTTTACCGCCAGTCTATACCTCCCTTTATCTTTCTATATTCCTCGGCCTTTACTTTCTCTTCGATATCTCACTCCGCATTCGGGACCTCCACATACTTCCTAACCCATAATAGGTGATCCTCGGGCGATCTCTTACCGACCTAAACAAATAGCACTGCCTGATCTCTTGTGGCAAGGGCTGGTTTCCATGTATCGTTGGATGCCTTGAGTGGGCTTGTAACCGTAGTGCTGACGGTATCCATAGCCCAGTCTACACCGAAGGGGTCTCGTAATGGGGGCAGTTAGCGGAGTGAACTACATTTGGTAATTTTATAATTGACTTATTGTATGCTACCATACCGTAGGCTTCAGAATCTCAACTTAAGATACTATTTGAATTCTGTAAGTTAAATCCGAGATTTAGATTGTTGCGCGAGTGATTACCTGTGACTCCACCGCCAAACTGTGGAAGAAGGAAAGAGTGCTTGCCCTAGAGAATAGCGCTTGAAGTTTTAATGTAAAATATATTAAAAATCTCTGATAAGATAATATGTATTACCAGGTTTGGGTGCCATTTCGTGCTTACCCATAAAACGGTAATGATTGAGCATCACTATATTGGACGTTAAGATTGCCTCCGCTAGTAAGCTCTGTAAAACTTCTCCTGCCGCTAATAACTGAGCACGTTCTGATATAACACCACAGCAACGGAAAGGTTTTTATAAGATTTTCCAGATAATTATGAGCGGTGGGTTTAATTAATCTTTACGGTGCCCTGAATAGTGCCCCGGGAACCAGGAAGCTGCTATCGTCTGGGTCTGTTCTGCCGCGTTGAAAAGTAAGAGCATTGATGGAGCCGCACAAGTGAATTAGAGCTACTCACTATTGACCAGTAGTCTACTCTATCAAGAGGGTTTGCCTTTGCTGGGCTGCTGTACCTGCTATTGGTCAGTTGCCCTTTGATAAGTGAGCTATGATAATAATCTTTTTATTTGTCTCTTCGGAGGGCTCAAAGTTAGTTTTTTTCACCATGATTGCTCACCGCATGCGTCTAGAGAGGGCGGGGGGGTTCCGGATCTTAGCATCATGCCTAACCAGCCCGCTCCTATGGGCCGTTCCCTCAGTTTATGGGGTGTATTGATACACTTTCCATTATGGTGCTCGGAGAGAGGACAGGTGGGAGTCTAGCAGTCGTAGGGATCATGGCCTACTAGAAAAACTGAGGAAGAAAAGAGGAGAAAAAAATGCTATCCGTCGCCCGGGGTTAGTTTTGGTGAATATCATGTATGGGTCTTATGTTCGCACTGGGTGCACTGGCAGGGTGAGTGAAAATAAGAATGGATGGGGAAGTTCATGTTAGAGGAGAAACCGGAACTACCTCATAATCTCAAATAATTGTACTAGGTGCTATGTCATTGGAATTGCCCCCTCTGGTAAGACGCGGTGTTTTTTTGTGTTATTTTGTCTTTCTGGGGGGGGGCGAACGACCAACCCTTCTCCATGTTAATCACCCGTTTTCCGGAGAAGGGAATTTTGGACTACCCAGCACACGGTTCGATTATTTGAGATTATACGGCAAGGTGTTAAAACTCATACTATTCATTACTCTCTAAAAGCAAAACATACCCTCTCGGCCATGCCCCTCCTCCGAAATAAAAAAGAAAATACGAGCGAGCAATATATCACACTATCAGAAAATCAAACACTACTATCGTACTCCTCCAGTGCAGCTTGGCAAGTAAAAACCACTTCATATGACTCATCAGAATAGCTTTGTTGTCTCTGCTCAACCCTGAAGTTCCTATAAAACAAGGAACAATCAAAGAAGAGTTCTTACGAGTTGTTTAAGCATCTCATCATATGAGTTAGAATTCCCTCAGTTCCCACATAGACTTTGCTACTAAATATGAACACAAACAGGCTGTCTCTTAGAGTTCCTAGATTACACCACACTCGTCAGCTTATCTGTTATAAAAAAGAACAAAAGAAATATCGAATATAAGCATGGAGGGGGGGATTTTGTTATCCTGAGTTGCTGCTCCAGCCATTCCTTCATCCCAACACTCCTCCACTCCTATCATTCCCCCTCTTGCCCATTCAACCACTCCAACCATTTCTCTACCTCCACCATTCCTCCTCTTTGACCATTCCGCCACCCCATCCATTTCTCCATTCCAACCATTCCTACTCTTTACCCATTCCTCCACTCCATCCATCCTCCAACTCCAAACCTTCCTCCACCTTCCCTCACTCCAACCATTCCCCCACTCCCACAATTCCCCCACTCCAACCATTC